>JAWQEG010009037.1:0-15000 GCA_033782935.1 Petrolisthes cinctipes
ATGATAAGGAGAGAGAGAGAGAGAGAGAGAGAGAGAGAGAGAGAGAGAGAGAGAGAGAGAGAGAGAGAGAGTATGAATGGAGACACGAAAGCGAAGACGAAGAAAATAAAAAAAAAGAGAGGGTAGAAAAGAGAAGAATAAAAATGGTGACCGTCAGTATAGAGAAAATAATAAATAAATTGTTGTAAGCAGGCAAGGGAAGATGGAAATATTAACCTATCCTATATTATGTTGTGGGAGTAGGCTTTATGGTATAGTTTTGTTTAGACTTTAGAGGAATCAGTACAGCCACTTAATTAATTCACTGAAATTAATACTGGGAGAGGAGGTAAGTTCGGTGTTATATAGTGAAGTGTATAATTATAGTGTTAGTGTAGTGTAGAGAAGTGTGTGGTAGAGTGTAGTGAAGAAAAATGTAGTGTATTGTGTAGTGTCGAATAGTATAGTGTAGAGAAGTGTAGTTGAATGTAGTGAAGAAAAGCGTAGCGTAGTGATGTATAGTAAAGTGTAGAATAGTGTAGAGAAGTGTAGTGTAATTTAATGAAGTATAGTGAAGTGTAGAATAGTGTAGAGAGGTGTAGTGTAGTGTAGTTTAATGAAGTATAGTAAAGTGTAGAATATTGTAGAGAAGTGTAGTGTAATTTAATGAAGTATAGTGAAGTGTAGAATAGTGTAGAGAAGTGTAGTGTAATTTAATGAAGTATAGTGAAGTGTAGAATAGTGTAGAGAGGTGTAGTGTAGTGTAGTTTAATGAAGTATAGTGTAAGATGGTTGTGAGTGGAGCAGTAAGACTAGAGTGTGGAACAGTGTCATTACCCTGGGAACCTTCTGCCCTCACCAAACTACTCCAACTCTTTTATTTATACTCTCTCATTTTTAAGGAACCCTGTGATCGTGATTGAAACCTGGTGGCTTCTGATTCCTCCTGACTCTGCCACGAAACAAGCTCCTTCAATGTAGGTGGTGTTTCATGACAATGTTTGAAGGACTCACTAACCTCCAGTTTTCTGACTACATCACAGGGTCCCTTAAGTCTCCTTCCTTCCTATCTTCTGTTTCTACCCTTTTCAATTTGTTCTCTCTTTCTTTCCTATATTATCTTTCCCTTGTTGTTTCTTTTCCTTCTTCACCTCCTTCTTCTCTTCCTTATTAATTTTATTATTATTATTATTATTATTATTATTATTATTTATATTTATATTTTTATTTGTATAGAGTTGGGTGTGATTAAAATCATTGTGTGTGTTAAGGCGTTTAACATCTCTGCTGCTTTACATAATATTGTCAACTTAATCGATGTTTAGGGGTTTCCTTCGTTTTAAATCATGTGAAACCGAGAAATAACTGTGCACGGGAAAGTCGAGTAACACGTAAATATGAATCTATTTTATGATCCTGCTAAGGTGTTAAACAATTGTATTACATCTCCTGTGAATTTGTACAACAAAGAAGAATATTACTTCTACTGTTCACGTATCTTCAGCAGCTATATAAAAAGTTACAGCAAATAAGAAGATAATCCGGCCCTTGTTATTAGTAGTCTAGTTTCTGGAGTTAACTACAAAAGACTGTAATGGATGGATGACACACTTTTAATATAGATAATATAAATCAGAGACTATTATTTGACTTAGCTGTAATTTCACATTCAAGAATTCCTTATAATATTCCCGTGTGGATATAGAAATTATCATTCAAGACTGTAAAATTCTCGTATGTATGAAAGTGATATACGTACACTCATGTAATTACTAGCAATTGAATGACAAATGCAGAGTAATGACATGACACGTGTGAGACAGTGGTGCCGTGATTCGTGACTTGGGAGGAGTGTGTGACGTGACTGACTGTACAGCTAGAAACAGAAGTCGTGTCCTTTCTACCACCAGACATTTCTTTGCTTTAAGGACCCTGTGATCGTGTATGACAATTGGAGACGTCTGATTCCTCCTGACCATACCACGACACAAGCTTCTTCCATGTAGGTAGGTGTACCGTGGCAATATTTGAAGGACTCATTTACCTCTAATTTTCTGACTACATCACAGGCACAGGGTCTCTTAATTAAGTTCAATAATCTGTCGTTTTTCCTCATTATCTTTACTGTAAATACGATGAAACTTATGCCTCATTTTTTAGTTCACAAGAGGGCAGTGGCGGTGTGGTAAAAAATAATACGAGTACTCCACCACAAACCACAAAAAGAATTGCAGCAACCTCTGATAGTGTGTGTGGCTGAGGACTCAACTTTTGCCTCAGTACAGTAAGTCTGGAAAGCTGTGTGGGAATCTGTACATACGTGTGTGTCGAGGGGGAGAGCTGAGATGATGATGTTGGAGCAGCTTTTTATAATGCAATTAGTCGACTGGAACAAGTAACTACATATCGACTACACTATACATTACATACAAGGTTCTTTTAGGTAACCAGTCAGAGAGAGAGAGAAAAAGGTGTTTTACTACACTGTAATGTTTAATGACTTATTACTGGATGAATTTGTTATGGAATAAATACGATTTTCTCTTAGTCTCAACTACTAAACGACTGATAGATACTAACTGACACCACTTTGAGATGGTTAGCCCTCATACAAAGACTACGAAACTTTATCTAGTTTTCTGTGAGGCCTACCTGATGAATTTTATTTGTCAGATAGAAACACTACTGACGCCCAAAGGTTGCAGACAATTCTAGTTACACCATAAACACCAATAAACGTCTTATATAATAAACTTGGGCTACCACCTACCTACCTACCTACAGATAACGATGGTGTGTCAGAGGAACACCGCCGTCCTCCAGGGAATAATAAAGACTAAAGTTGCGTGACCCTCCAAAAATAGCTTAGCCAGCCAGCCAACCAGCCAGCCAACCACACCTTCTTCCACCACCCTGTGTTTACCTTCCCTCTGGTTTTGAGCTTGTATTTTTTTGTATCAGTGGTGTTCAGTCTAAGCTGCAACGCGGGTTTAACACTGAAGGCCATGAAGAAAGAGCTTAAATGATTTTTTGTTAAATGCATAATATATTTTATTTCGTTTTTTAATATTTAGCATTAATTTAATATTATCTAAATAATATTTAATATTATTGATATTATTTTAATATTATGTCGTATTTTAATATTTTATTATATTTTATTTTTTAAACTTTTTGTTACTTTAGTAGCTTCCTTGGTCTAAAGGCTACATGATTTTGTTTTAGGTTATGATAAAAAGTTTTTTAAGAATAGCCATCACACATTGCGTTTTCTGTTTGATATTATTAGAAAATGGAGACATTGTAAGGGTAACACTTACATCTTTCACTAAACTTCACCAAACATCCCTTTATATTTTCCTCAATTGTCACATCATCACTTCCCTCTTATCCCTTCTTTCACATACCTGTTATTTTCTATATATTTTCCTTCCTACTTACTTCCCTCCTTCACTTCCTTTCCCCCTTCTTTGATATTGTCGTTCCTCATTTCCTCCAGCTCTCCTTTCCTTCCTTATTTTCCTTTCATACTTCTTTCCCTTCCTTCCTTCCTTCCTTTCATACTGTTGTCCTCCTCTAACTCCATCAATCTTCTCATCCTTACCTTTCATTTTTCCCTTACGTTCCCCTTCCTTTCTCTCACATTTTCGTTCCTCTTTCTTTTCGCACCTGCTCGTGTCACTCCACCCTTCATTACCCACACGTCTTCCAGGTTGAGGTCAGTCTTTCCTTCCTAACCCTTTCTCCTAGCTTTCTGGTCCTTCTTCCATCCCAATCTTCTCTTTTCACCTCTATTCTCTGTCCTCTCTTACCATATCTCATTATACTCCTCATTCCTCCTTTTTCTCCTCCTCCTCCTCAAACTCCTACTCCAATTCCTCCTCCTACTCCAACTCCTCCTCTTACTTTTCCTCCTACTCCTACTTTTCCTCCTACTTTTGCGACGATAAATCCAAGCACACAAACACAGGGATGTAAATAAGTGAGGGAGGAGAGGGAGATTCGACCACCCAGGTTATAATGCTAAGAGTAATCATAACCATGTTGTCGTGGGTAAACAAGTTGATGTGTTTGTTATACATTAATTAGTCCTTCATTCCAGTTTGCAGGTCGTAATCATATTTGTTGTAAAGGCATTATGTTCTGAAAATATATAGCTCTCTTTTAACACACGACGTCATGTGAGCGTGGATGGAAGGTACTGTACACTCGTGATACATAATTTCTGACCAGGGAGTATTACAACAAGTCATGGCCAGACGCAGGTCATACTTTTAATTCATATATTATGGTATAGATCTGGAAATGCATAAAATATTTCGTATATATCGACCATTAAAGTAGTCAGTGATATAGTTTTTTATAATATGAAAATCAGGTCTGGATGAAAAAGGATGCAGAACTCGTCGATCTCCTGGTCAGAAAATTTGTATCACTTGCAATCCAAGATATGTATCCAGGCTTGCTTCGAATAGCCTGATCGAGTATTAAGCGAGCTCAAGCAAATATAATACAGGATAAGCCTTCTAATTGGTTCACTAGTATGTCAATTGATTCGAAACTTTAACAAGACCTGGATACAAATTTTGGATTGCGACTGTAGTGTACAGAAATGATCATAGTAGGAGCACCATGCATGATTCTGTTGACTGTTGTTCATAGCTGTTAGTACTTGAACAAGACTGAAGTAGGTAACTGTCTTATATATTATAATTCTTCACCCATACTGATATATCATTAACAAATCTCTCTGTATGCTGGATAGGTAGGTGACACTAAACTTGAAGTACTCGTATGTATGCAATGTCCAGTGAACATCAACCCAAAGTAGTGACAGGAACCTAAATAATTTGCACCACACGAAAAAGATTAAGGGGATAATACACTTTTGGTAAATTGGTGCCATGATTTCTCCAAAGTTTGACAGAGAACAGGACCAAATTAGCAAAATATTGGTGGCCTAATGCTTGGAAGAGTTTGGGAAAATCAGTTTTTTTTTTTGTTTTTTGTTTTTTTTTTTTTTTTTTTTTTTTTTTCAGAATTTCCAACACTGTACTACCTATACCCTAGATGAACACAGGCCACCAAATGGTATAAATACCTTCGCCTGTACATACAACACTTATAGATAGTGGAAATTTAAAGGCATATAAAAACGAGGAATGAAATCAGATACATTGTGTGAAAATGAAATATTTCTTTATCGATAGAAATGCTCAAATCAGTGAAAGAGATGCTCCTTCCCCACTTGATGTATTTGTTTCCAGTGCCATCATAGTTCTGTAACTCAGTATATTCCTTCAGGTGCCTAGTTTTGCATTTGCTGTAGGTGCAAGTTCCCAGGTAGTGTCGCGTGTGTCTAGTGTGTGGTAGTAATGGTCTGGGAACCTCGATAAGGGTATGTTATTTAGGTCCACATTTGGAATACCAGCCTAGTAGCAACATATCCATCCCACAACCCGCAGCTACACACACACATACGCACATACACAAATGCAATGACACACACACGCACACACATGCAATGACATACACACGCACACACATGCAATGACATACACACACACACACCCACAGATACACACACATGCAATGATATACACACACATGCAATGATACACACACAGACACACACACACATGTAATGATACACACACACACACACACACACACACACACACACACACATATGCAATCACACACACACACACACGCACATGAAATGACAGTGTTCAAGCCCAAAGAAGGACCTGCATCTGGCAACACTGTCACGCAACTCCACCATTTCCTATACTTGGTAGTGGAGTGAGGGAGGCAGAAGGGGAGGAGAAGGACAAGATATGAGGAATGATGGGATGTAGTTAGTGTGGAGGAGAGAGGGAACTGGAGAAAAAGAGGAAAGAGGAAAACAGGTTGATATATAATAAAGGAAAGAAGATGGAAACGGAAAATAATAAGAAGAAAGAAAAATGGAAAAGGAAAACTAGATAGAGTAAATGGGATCAACAGGAGAATGAAAATGAATTAAAATATACAAACAAAATTGAAAAAAATTAAAATATAGAGAAAGGAAAATTTGGGGAAGAAAGGAACCAAATAGAGAGGAAAAAAGGAGTAAGGAATGAAGGGGAGGTTTAAAGGGAAATGGAGAGGAGAAAGGGGAGGGAGGTAGATGGAAGGAGAGGGGAGCCAGGAGGGGTCGATAGGAAGAAATAAGGAAGGGGTTACAATGAAGAAGAGTTGGGGCTGTAGAATAAAAATGGGAAGTGAGAGAGAAATGGTGTGAGGAGTGGGTGGAAAGAGAGGGATTGAGTGGTGAGTGGGAACTGAGGAATTTGAGTGGGAAGTGAAGGAGATGTGTGGTGTGAGTGGGGAAGGGGAAAAGTAGAAGGTAGTGAGGAATGAAGTAGGTTATAATGACAGAAAGGAGCTAGGGCAAGGCAGTGAAAGTAAAAGTATGGATTAAATGAGCGAGAGTGAGTAGGGAATAGAGAGTAGTGAGAATGAGGTGTGTAGAGAAGTAAGGAGAGAGAGAGAGAGTAAGAGTAAGTAAGGAGTGAAAGGAGGAGTGAGGGTAAAGTAGGCAAGAAAGTGAGGGAGGGAAGGAGGGAGAATGGAGTGAGAGATAAAGAAAGGAAGAGAGAAAGATAATGATGTGAGAAACTAAACCTGACAAGTGAAAAAATTAAAAGTGAAATGAAGGGTGAGTGAGAAGTGAAGATCTTATGATGTAGATGCAAGTAAATAGTGTGACTCATTAAATAATTAAGAAAAATAGGGATATAAAAGACTGTGATAATGAATGGGTAATTAAGGAATGAGGAAACGAGTAGAAAGAAAGGAAATATAGAAGATTAGGTAACTGGGGATAAGAGACAATGTAATGATAATGAGAGAGTAAGTAATAGTGAGTAATAAGACATGTAGTGAGGAGTGAGGACAGAGTGAGGGAGTTGCAACGAGAGGGTGAAGTGTGAATGCAGTGAGGAGTGAGGGCAGAGTGAGGGAGTTGCAACGAGAGGCTGAAGTGTGAATGCAGTGAGAAGTGAGGGCAGAGTGAGGGAGTTGCAACGAGAGGGTGAAGTGTGAATGCAGTGAGAAGTGAGGGAGTTGCAACGAGAGGGTGAAGTGTGAATGCAGTGAGGAGTGAGGACAGAGTGAGGGAGTTGCAACGAGAGGGTGAAGTGTGAATGCAATGAGAAGTGAGGGAGTTGCAACGAGAGAGTGAAGTGTGAGTACAGTCAGTGTATATTATCGACTCAGGTAAAGTGAGAGGGGGAGTGATTGAGAGAGGGTGACGGCAGGCCAGGAAGTGAATTAATGGCTAGGAAGAGGTATAGCTAGGGGCGGCAAAGAGAGAGAGAGAGAGAGAGAGAGAGAGAGAGAGAGAGAGAGAGAGAGAGAGAGAGAGAGAACAAGGAAAGGTCAAAGGTGTGGATGGTATATGAGAAAGATGCCAGGTAAGTACAAAAGAGAGAGAGAGAGAGAGAGAGAGAGAGAGAGAGAGAGAGAGAGAGAGAGAGAGAGAGAGAGAGAGAGAGAGCACCAACAGGGAACAACACACACACACACACACACACGGTACTACTATTTTTACCACTATACTCACGCACACAGTCTGTACAGTATTGATAAAGTGCGCGCGGCCATGTTACTTAGTTTGTAGGTCAGTCAGTTTGTGTTTGCCGATGTGCGTTCGTATGTGTGTGTACTTATTGTGTGTGTGTGTGTGTGTGTGTGAGATATTTTTTTCTATTGTTCATATATTTTGTGTCATAAATGTTTCTATGTAATTTATGTGTATGTGATAAATTGTCTGTAAATAATACGTGACTCACAATATTGACAAAATATATACACATGCAGGAATATTTACGGATACACAATGCATTAATTTATATTCCCTTAAAACAGACGGGTGTGTGTGTTTTTTTTTTTAGGGGGTAAGGCAGTTGGTAAGATTCCGTGAATGGCTTTAAAATCATCAACAATAATACAGGCCTTTAAGGTGATAGTAATATGCTTTCGATACAATGGAGTGCCTTGATTCCTCCAAAGTATGCCAGGAAACAGGCCCAGGTGAACAAATATAATGGTAGCCTGTTTCTTGGAAAAGTTTGGAGGTTTTAATTGCTCCAGATTTACCAACACTGTACTACCCCCTTAATCTCTTTGCTGGTATTAGTTTCCTCTTCGGGTAAAGGGAAGTACAGCCATGGCTGAAAGTCCATGAGCAGTGGGTAAATCTATCTCTTGAATTCTAAGAACAAAAAATTCTTGTTCATCTAGTCCTGTTTCCTGGCATACTTTGGAGGAATCAAAGCTCTCTAATGTAGCTTACCAAAAGTGTATAATTTCCTTAAGGGACCCCGTGGTGGTGTTAGAATACTGGGAGATAAATGAATCCTTCAAATATTGCCACGAAACACCAATTATATGGAAGGAGCTTGTTGTTTCGTGGCATGGTCAAGAGGAATCAGAAGCCTCCAATTTTCATACACGATCAAAGGATCCTTAATGCAGGTTTATGCACTCAAAGAGATATATAGTTTCTCGTGGTCTTACTGGAGTGCTACTGATTCCTCCAAAACCAGACCGTAGAACAAATCCCCTGGCCGTATGCTGGACTAGTGTCTTTAGTGGAGAAGTTTGGAGGAAACAACCACTATTAATTTGGCTACAACAGAATACTCCGTTCATGAAGCCCTTCTGTCACATGGGCGTCAGGATCCAGGAATAGAAAAAATGCGTAACGTTTGGATGTGTGGCGAGGCACTGGTGAGGTTTCTGGATATATTAGAGGGAAGCCAGGGAAGAGGGACGGCACAGGCAGCCAGATGAGAAAGACCGAGATGTGAGAGGTGATGGAGGAGCAGTGTGGTGAGTGACAAATAATGGAGATGAAGGTGATGAAGTGAGGAGGGAGGTGAAAGAGATAGTGGGGGAGATGTGATTGAGGAAGGAGGCAAGGGAGAGGGTAGGGAGGTGAGAAAGAGGGGAGAGAGAATGTGGGAATTGAAAAAGTGAGGAGATACAGAACAAAAACAGGCACACACACACTTGTGTGTATATATATATATATATATATATATATATATATATATATATATATATATATATATATATATATATATATATATATATATATATATATATATATATATATATATATATATATATCCTCCACCAACCTAACCATATATATATATGAAGTATAAACGCCTGTGAGAGGATTCTCGGTTACAGTCTATGCATACCAAATGAAGGAAACATCAGCAAAGAAAGAATGACATGAATACAGTTTGCTGCAATCATGAAAAAGAAAATTCCAGCATTTTTTGACATATCACTGCAGCACATCCAAGAAGTTTGATGTTCAGTGTTAACTAAAGCAAGTAGTGCAAATTAGTTTGCATTAAGGAATAATAAAGGTAAAGCCTAACCCGTATGAATATATTATTATTTATACCGGTAACATCTATTGCATTTCATGTTTAAGGTTTCAGTTAACACGACCAGACATGGCCTCCATTTCATGTATGTAAATGTGACAGGTTGGTGAATAAAGGCCGATGAAGGGTGAGGAGAGTAATGGTGGGTGGTGGGTGAGGTGAGCAATGGTGGGTGGTGGGTGAGGAGTGCAATGGTGGGTGGTGGGTGAGGTAATAAAAAGGTGAATGGAACAGAATTCTTATAGTGGCAATTCACCGAGATGGAAGTTATGAGTTTCATGCATGAATACGAGCAGAAGCAATGTTTCTCTCACAGCAGCATCACCAACAATGAGAGAGAGAGAGAGAGAGAGAGAGAGAGAGAGAGAGAGAGACAGAGACAGAGACAGAGACAGAGACAGAGACAGAGACAGAGACAGAGAGACTGGTGGTGCTTTTGAGAACATTCATCACATGTTATCGTGAGAATGGTTTCCACGTGAGGGATCCAGATGAAGACTACAATGTACAGGATAATACCACATTCACTGGAGGCTGGCCGGATGGATGGATGGATGGATGGAGTGGTGTGTGAGGCGGGTTGGTGTGGCTGGATGGATGGATGGATGGATGGAGTGGTGTGTGAGGCGGGTTGGTGTGGCTGGATGGATGGATGGAGTGGTGTGTGAGGCGGGTTGGTGTGGATGGATGGATGGATGGATGGATGGATGGAGTGGTGTGTGAGGCGGGTTGGTGTGGATGGATGGATGGAGTGGTGTGTGAGGCGGGTTGGTGTGGCTGGATGGATGGATGGATGGATGGAGTGGTGTGTGAGGCGGGTTGGTGTGGATGGATGGAGTGGTGTGAGAGGCGGGTTGGTGTGGATGGATGGATGGATGGATGGATGGAGTGGTGTGAGAGGCGGGTTGGTGTGGATGGATGGATGGATGGATGGAGTGGTGTGTGAGGCGGGTTGGTGTGGCTGGATGGATGGATGGATGGATGGATGGAGTGGTGTGAGAGGCGGGTTGGTGTGGTTGGATGGATGGATGGATGGATGGAGTGGTGTGTGAGGCCGGTTGGTGTGGATGGATGGATGGATGGATGGAGTGGTGTGAGAGGCGGGTTGGTGTGGTTGGATGGATGGATGGATGGATGGAGTGGTGTGTGAGGCCGGTTGGTGTGGATGGATGGATGGAGTGGTGTGTGAGGCGGGTTGGTGTGGATGGATGGATGGATGGATGGAGTGGTGTGAGAGGCGGGTTGGTGTGGTCGGCTGGATGGATGGATGGAGTGGTGTGAGAGGCGGGTTGGTGTGGCTGGATGGATGGGTGGATGGATGGAGTGGTGTGAGAGGCGGGTTGGTGTGGCTGGATGGATGGATGGATGGATGGAGTGGTGTGTGAGGCGGGTTGGTGTGGATGGATGGATGGAGTGGTGTGAGAGGCGGGTTGGTGTGGATGGATGGATGGATGGATGGAGTGGTGTGTGAGGCGGGTTGGTGTGGATGGATGGATGGATGGATGGAGTGGTGTGAGAGGCGGGTTGGTGTGGATGGATGGATGGATGGATGGAGTGGTGTGTGAGGCGGGTTGGTGTGGATGGATGGATGGATGGATGGATGGAGTGGTGTGTGAGGTGGGTTGGTGTGGATGGATGGATGGATGGATGGAGTGGTGTGTGAGGCGGGTTGGTGTGGCAGGTTGGCATGAGATCTCGGTCGACTTACCTTTTCATCCCCTTTCTCCCAGCCTCTCCCATCGGCTTTCCTTTTCATCCCCTTTTCTCCCTGCCTCTCCCACCGGCTCTCCTTTTCATCCCCTTTCTCTCTCCCTCCCTCACCGGCTTCCACCATGTCTGTCATTCACCCTATGATGAATATACTGAACATGCAGCAGAACTCTTTTAATCATTATACTTTTCATACTATAGAGGTGACTCGTCTCGTTAAAAGGTACCAAAAGTTTAAATCCATTTCTCAGCTTCATAGAAAAAGAAAATATTTAACTTCTTCCCATATTTAGAGGTACTGTACAAAGCCCCTCCAGTTGTAGTCATAATATGCCTAAGTAAAATTTTCCCTCTGTGTCAAAATATACAGTAGAGAGAGGCATAAAATTTCAAGGTGGCAGCTGCTATTACCAGAAATCCTAATGAGGTTGGTACTCAGGGTGTAGGTCACAGTGCAAAGGCAAAAGTTCAAAGGTCAGGATGAGAAGTTATAAAGCTATGAAATGTTGAACGACTTGTTTTATTTATTTTCTGAAGTTATATTATATTTTCAAATGTGGAGGAAAGGTTAGACTCCGATCTTTCATCTTTCATCTTTTACTTATACTTGTTGTTATCACATTGCAGGTATGTTGTGACGAACAGTCGAGGACATGATTCAGCTCAGTTCACCCGTATACGAAACCCAGATAATGTTGGATCGTGCTGGAGGGGAATTGTTATGCTTCTGTAGCCACTTACACTAAACACCATTACCCCCACCACGTTCCTCACACCATACAAAGTCAGGCATGTAACCCCTCATGTTGAATTGTATGGTACTGTAAACATCATTATTGGTATTATCATTACATCTGGTAAAGTTGATTACATATTATGATATTCCATTTTGCATCCAATTTCCTGTTGAATAGTGAACACCATTACCGGTATTTGTAGTTATTTCTGGTAGAGTTGAGTTCATGTTATATTATTCTATTCTGCTTCTTATTTCCAAGGTGATCTTAACATCGTCAATCTGAAACATCTGTAGGAAAGCATTTTGTTTTCACTTCACTTTGTGGTTAGATATTTGACAGGTATATAGCCCTGGTTTTTGCTTAAGTTCAATTACATTAATATCGTCAATCTTATCTGGGAGTATCAAGAAATAACAAAATTAAACAAGGCAGCCAGATGGGGTATATTTATCTTTCGAGTAACTTTTAATTAGGATTAGAAACACAGACAGACGGACAGACAAAAAATAGAAAGAGAGTAAACACACACCAAGAAAATTAGCCAATAAACCAACCCAGCCAGCCAGTCAGCCAGTCAGCCTGTCAGCCAGTCAGCCAGCCAATCAGCAATAAGAGAGAGAAATTCAACTGTAAACCCGAGGTAATGGTGAACTGTCTGGCGGGCGACTGTCACTTTACCGATCTCAGTTCATTAGAGAGGGAGGCGGCGGAGATTCGGGTCGGAGTCCAGCCCAATGATTTCACCAGATGAGAGGAGTTAGTTAGCTGGCCCGGGATGTGGTGAGGTAAATGTTTGTTTGTTTGTCTAAGAGAGAGAGAGAGAGAGAGAGAGAGAGAGAGAGAGAGAGAGAGAGATGTAAATAAATGATATAAATGAGAGAGAGAGAGAGAGAGAGAGAGAGAGAGAGAGATATTAGCAAAGATTGTGTACATCAAGCAAGTGTAAAGCATGATTATTTAAAAAAAATTAATTAACTAAGGAATAGTATCAATGCAAGGCTAGAACGTTCTGGGAAACATTTGCCGTGTTAATGGACCCTGTGTCGTAGTCAGAAAATTGGAGGCAAATGAGTCCTTCAAATATTGCCACGAAACACCACCTATAAGGAAGGAGCTTTTAGTGGCATGGTTAGGAGGAATCAGAAGCCTCCATTTTTTTTTATACACGATCACAGGGCCCTTAATAAAATATGCTTTCGTCTTTTTTATTTCAAAAGTTCAATATTGTTTATTTACGATGAAAAAATGAAAAAAATGTGTGCAAGATTCTTTCCTCTGCATATGTTAAAATTACGTAGAAAAGAAAATGAATTGCTGGTAACTACATTTCAGAATTAGGGTAATCATCATCAGAGTAATTTCATAATGAAGATATATTATGATGGGGACCTCGACTTATGGGGAAAAGATATTGTCGGCAGATTTCGGCTGATTGCAGGTTACCGAAGCCTTCAAACTGCTCCAAGAAACAGACAGCTCTAGTGGAGGTGATCTGTTTCGTGGTTAGGTTATGTTATGTTATGTTATGTTATGTTATGTTATGTTATGTTATGTTATGTTATGTTATGTTATGTTAGGTTAGGTTAGGTTAGGTTAGGTTAGGTAGATCTCAAAGCCTCCAAATCTCCCAGGTGTGTCTCGTGATTCCTTAATTAAGGTGTAGGTAAAGCTGTAGCGACTGATTCCTCCATTCTACTCCAAGCAACAGGTCACTATTAGTTTTGTCTATCTGATTCTGTTTCCTGGCATACTTTGGAGGAATCAAGGTGCTCAAGTATACCCAAAATGTATTCTGCCCTTAATAACATGAAGGTATTTAAGGGAAGTAACCTGCTGTGGGAAATTTGTTGGCTCTGATTCCTCCAAGATATCCCAAGCAACAGAATCCTTCCACATAAGACTGTAGAGACGTGTTTTATGATAGAGTTTGGAGGGCTACGTTTGCTCCAATTTTCCCACAACAGTTACGGTACTTACTTCCCTTAAGGACCCTGTGAACGTGTATGAGATCTGGAGGCTTCTGATTCCTCATAACTATGCCACGAAACAAGCTCCTTCCATATAGGTGGTGTTTCATGGCAATGTTTGAAGGACTCACTAATGTCCTCCAATTTTCTGACTACATCACGTGGGTCCTTAAGGGGGAAGTTTTATGTTGGTAAATATGGAGCATCCAAATCCTCCAAAATATTCCAAGCAACACAACACTATAATTATTTTTGCTCTTCTGGTCCTGTTTCCTAGCATACTTTGGAGGAATCATTGCACTCCAAAATGTACCAAAAGAGAATTACCACCTTAAGCTGTGGTGGCATGATGGACCAGCCTGACCCTCTTGACATTACAGCTTAGGGTATGGTTATGTGGTTTGAGTCTCGTGTCCTTCCCACTGAATATAACTCGATACTGAAGGGATATATGGCATTTATGTGTCACGACGTCATTTTTAATCGTCGTTGTATAGTTAAGGCATCTATCTCTGTTATCATAATCTGTATTGTTTGTATGTAGGGTGTATGAAATTGTAGATATGTGTATGAGAGAGAGAGAGAGAGAGAGAGAGAGAGAGAGAGAGAGAGAGAGAGAGAGAGAGAGAGAGAGAGATACTGTATATATGCTAATGTATGTAATGTTTTAATGTATTAGTGAGATGTGTTTGTTGTTGCAGTAGGTGTGTTTGCTAATGTGTGTCCCCATGTGTGTGTATGAAAATGTATATGTATTTATGTATATATGTATATGTACCTGTGACGTGTGTGTGTGTGTGTGTGTGTGTGTGTGTGTGTGTGTGTGTGTGTGTGTGTGTGTGTGTGTGTGTGTGTGTGTGTGTGTGTGTGTGTGTGTGTGTGTGTGTGTGTGCGTGACGTCAGAGGAAGAACTTCACTGCTATAAGATCGATGAACAATTTCCTTTCCCACTTTCTCTTGTTTAAGCCTCTCACCTGTCTGTCTGTCTGTTTGTTTGTTTGTTTGTTTCGTGTTTTGTTTGTTTGTCCATCTCCCTGTTTATCCACTCATTATTCTTGTCCTCTTCTTGTTTGCTTAATTTCTTTGTTTACTGTGTTTGTTTCCCCCCCCCGTCTTCCTTGTTTTGTTCATCACCTTGTTTACTTAATTAAT
>JAWQEG010009037.1:20000-30425 GCA_033782935.1 Petrolisthes cinctipes
TGGTGTGGGGGGGGGGGTTGTGGGGATGGGGGGGGAGGATAAAGGGAGAAAGGAAAAATAAGAATGATACAAGGGGAAGAGAACTGGATGGAGAAAATAGGGAAATAAGAGGGATACAAGGGGTAGAGAACTTGATGGAGAAAATAGGGAAATAAGAGGGATACAAGGGGTAGAGAACTTGATGGAGAGTATAGGGAAATAAGAGGGATACAAGGGGTAGAGAACTTGATTGGAAAAAATAGGGAAAAGGGACAAAAAAGGACGAAAGGCTTGATTAGGAACACTTGGGAAAGGAATGGGATGTGGACGAAGAAATGGGAGATGATGACAAGCAGATGAATGAATTGGGAACACAGTTGGAGGAAGGATTAGAGAGCATTAGAAGGGTATATTGGTA
This sequence comes from Petrolisthes cinctipes, assembly GCA_033782935.1. Taxonomy (NCBI): domain Eukaryota; kingdom Metazoa; phylum Arthropoda; class Malacostraca; order Decapoda; family Porcellanidae; genus Petrolisthes; species Petrolisthes cinctipes. The sequence continues at coordinate 20,398 of JAWQEG010009037.1, forward strand.
TCACTGGAGGGATGGATTGAGAACACTGATCACTGGAGAGAATATTGGAGCTTCTCTGAAGGCACAAAAAACAACACTGTGTTAAACGTAAAGAAAAGATTTTAATGGAAGGATACTTGGTTGTTTTATTATTTTTTTTTTTTTTTTTTTTTTTTTTTTTGTCAGTATGAACAAAATGCCACTTGCAAGGAAATAAAATGTATGTATGTATGTATGTCACGGAAATTCTTAGCAGTACATTATGGGAAGAATTTTTTATTGAGGGACGAATGTTTTGTGGAAATGTTATGTTGTTTTTGTACCCTTTGCTCCAAGAGGTTCCAATATTTCTAGAGGAGAGGGAGGAGAAGGTAGTGGTGGTGGTAGTTTACAGTCTTCTAAAAACGGTGTGATGATTGCTTTCTCTCCCTATAACAACTATATATTAATAATATATTCAGATATAATATATATATATATAATATAACACTATATCTCTAACACTAGTGAACGGACAAAATAAAAAATATATGTTTGTTGGTCTATGGGGGTTGAGACATCACTTATGGCGTTTATAGGGAAGATTATGGATTGTTTCACTTATACTGATGTTAGCAACGTGTTCCAGTCCCCTTCATCGGATTGGCAGGAAAAATGTGAAGGACCCTGTGATCGTGTATGGGAATTGCAGGCTTCTGATTCCTCCTATCTATGCCACGAAACACACTCCTTCCACATAGATGATATTTCGGGGTAATATATTTTGAAGGACTCTTTTACCTCCAATTTTCTGACTACATCACCACAGGGTACCCTTAAGTTGATATTCAATTATTCACTGGATGCACACACTTACTTCAACCACAAAATCCATTAAAATCACATATATATATTATTATTGGTTACGTATATATCAATGGAAAGATAGCAACAGAACCATGAAATTTAAAATGGAATATAGATGACGTACTGTTAAAGGGGACAGTACAGTGTTGGGGTAAATCTGGAGCAACTGATTCCTCCAAACTATGTCAAGCAACAGGCCATCATTATGTTTGTTCATCTGGTCCTGTTTTCCGGTATACTTTGGAGGAATCAAGGCACTCCAATGAACCAAATTGAAGAAAATATAAGCCCATGTAAACCAAATGACTGGTGTGATTTTGGCATGTGTACTGTACATTAAAATCTTCAGCTCGAATGAAAAAAGAAATATTAATAAGAAAATAGTATATAAAATCGAGGGAAAAAAATCTCTGAGTCCTATAGGGTTGAATGAAGAGCCTGGCCCAGTATAGTCGAGGTCCAACTCATTCACTCTCTTATTGGCCAAGTTTTAGACAACACAGAGAGATCAGATCCAGTCAGGCATTTCGGTTACCTATTGTCATTATTTATTTGCTTCTATTTATTTACTTATTTATTCATTTTGTTTTTGAGAGGCAAGGCATTTCCAGTGTTAGTATATTTATATTTATTATTTATATTTGTATTTATTTACTAATTTATTCAATTTTTGAGGAGGTTCAAGAGTGTATTATTGCCTCGTTTATTCATATTGATTTTGAAGAGGTTTGAGATTATGTTACTGCCATATTTACCTACATTGTTTTGGAGAAGGTTTGAGAGTGTTATTGCCTTGTTTAATCTTTTTTGTTTTTGAGAAGGTTTGAGAGTATGTTATTGCCATTGGTCCTCGCCAGGCCAAAGTTGGGACACTGGAACACGGAATCCCACCACTCAAGGTTGCCAGGCGTGAGTGGTGTGGAGTGGGTGTGGAGTGAGTGGTGTGGAAATGGAGGTGCGGGAAGAGGGTGTAGGTGGGGAAGGGGAGGGTGTAGGTGGGGAAGGGGTGGGGGGGTGGGGGTCGGGGGAGCATGAGGGGTAAGCCGGGAATTGGAAGGAGAAGGTCAAACGGGAAAGGTTGGTGGTTTGGGGGCTTTTAATACTATGCAAGAAACTATCCCGAACAACAGACTTCGATTTTCCAACACGTTTTTACTGCCGAGGCCTTCAAGTAGTTTTTACAGTCAGTCAGTTATATTATCTGCCTACAATCCTGTGCTAGAGGTGATCCAGTAAGAGTAAAACATAACAAGTATTGAGTATAAATAAGTAGAATATACACGGGTTTTGTTGTAGGTTCGTGTAGATGAATTAAGACAGAATGATAAAGATGGTACGATGCACAAAATAAGCTGCTGTTTGGAAATATAAGACATCTATATCAACAATCATTTAAGCATATTATATCTTAATAATTTTATATTTACCTTTTAATTAATCATACGCATTTTATATTATGTCAATAAAGGGTCTAATTAATTAAGGAGAGATTCTATTGTTGGTGAATTGGAAGGTCTGTAATTCCTCCAAACTATGCCAGGAAACAGACGACCTTAATGTTACTTTATTGAGGGATCTGTTTCGTGGCATAGTTTGGAGGATTCAGTAGCCAACCAATTATACCCTCCAAAGGATTTCCCGCTAAACTAAGCTCAGTGAAAAAAAAAAAAAAAAAAAACACACACTGGACTGACCCTAGCTGCATGGAAATTTGACCCGACTCGGCACCACATGTCACACACGTACGGTACAGTAACAGGACACCGACAACAACAACAACAATAACATCGAGCCACACCAGAATTTAGATGTAAGTAAACACAGTCACTGGAGGAAAAAAATAAAATAAAATAAAACACCACTGACGGAATCCAGTTAGAGATCGAATCCACACCTGACTGAGCATGACAAACAAACAGGTAGGGGGGGGGGGGACTTTGTGACGGGCTTCTGTTTTTCCATCTGTGACAATAACACAATAACAAGAAAAACGTCTCCTCCAATCACCACAATATTCTGTAGGCTAAGGAAAATAAACGTAATAATATTAGTACATGCGTGTATCTGAATTACTGTATATGTCAGCTGCGTCTGTCGTCTGCTATTAAAAAGTCCCCCTAATTTCTGAAACCTTAAAGAGAGTGATTTAATGAAGGGGGTCGTCTCTTGTGTGGCAATAATGGGAGTCTACGAGGCCTCTACACAATGTAAGAAAACAAATCCTCTATATAATTTCTGAAGTGGTCTGTTTCCTAGCATAGTTTTGGGGAATCAGTAGCCCTCCAATTTACTCATATATGATCCCCATAAATTTCCTTCTGTATACACATTGAGAAGCGTCCCTGTAGATGCTCAGCGACGGGCGTGGGTTCGAACACCTATCTCCGTCAGTCGTGTTTGTTGGTCAGTTATCATTTCTCTTGGTAGCACAGCACACAGAGGGATTGGATGTCTTTAAGGGACCCTGTGTTGTAGTCAGAAAATTGGAGGTAAATGAGTCCTTCAATTATTGCCACGAAACACTACCTATATAGAAGGAGCTTGTTTCGTGGCATAGTCAGAGGGAATCAGAAGCCTCCAATTTTCATACACGATCACAGGGTCCCTTAACACGGAAGAATTACAGCCAGATATACAGTTAATACACGTAGAGAGAATGATCATTATACGGTTCACATACAGTCACTGTATTATAAAGGCACGACAATTCCGACATTTTAATTGCCTTGAGTTCCGGCGATCAGTTATATACTTATTGACCTATTTATTTACGTAGATATTTAAATGGATAAATCAGACGAGACCTTACCAACCAGCCAACCAGCCAGCCATCCATCCATCCAGCCACTCCATCAAAGTATACAGTCATGACCTCTCTCTCATGTTCTTTTAGATGTTGTACTTGTGTTATAATACAAGAACATGATAATAATGGATGGTGTTAAAGGACCCTCAGTAAAGTACATTAATAAGCACGGTAGATATTGCTTATTACTTATTAGAGAAATATGGATACACTTCTGGGATTATCAAATGAGAATCTGTTAAGAGAACATTATATTCTACTTTATGTTGTTGGAATTCTTTGTACTTATTGGAACCCGACTCGAACCTTGAACCTCTTGAGTGTCCAGGAGTATTCATCCTTGAAAGTTCAAAATTTTGGTTGAGGAAGACAGGGGATGGAGGTCCTGATGGTGGTAATTCATGTGGGGCTGGGTGCTGGTGAGGAGGGGGGGGGGGTACGTGGCGGTCTCGTGGTGGTCATGTTGGGGGAAGGGGGTGTTGCTGGTGAGGGGGTGAACAGGCAGCTCCATAGAGGGCCACATTGTAATTTCTCTGGCATTCAGTAGTAGGAGGAGGAGTGCCCCTTTGACATGCAAGGAGTATACTGTACCATAATTAACATAACATACCGGTATCAAAACATTCACTCCCTTAAGGAGCTATATAGTACAATGTTTTTGGTGGTAAATCTGTGTAGCAACTGATTCCTCTAAACTATTCTAAACAACAGCTACCATTATATTTTTTTCATTGGTGTTGTTTCCTGACATACTTTTTTGGAGGAATCTAGGCAAACCAATGTACCAAAAGTATACAACCCCCTTAATAAGAGTATACACAATCAGCCTACACGTGTGAGGAGAGGGAAGGGAACTGTTTGGGACAATGTGCAGATAAGATTTGTGTTCCTCAGCTGGACGATACATAAACCCCTGGGATGCATGTTTTTACCAGAGCTATGTTACCGTAAAACAAATCCAAGGAAGAGAGAAAGTTATTGCTCTCGGAAGTTCTTGTTGTTATACCATCTATCACCATTATTATTATTAGCAGTCATCATTGTCATGTAGTTTAACACAGGGTAAATATGGACCCTCTTTGCACAGGCAATCCTATCTTATAAACTTTCCTTCGAAATTAACTCCACCTCTCATTTATCCGATTTCATAGTTTATGATAGTTATATTCCTACTTATCGTCTCATTTGTTTAAACTATATTCCCTCTCATATATTTTTTTTAATCTGGTAGTGTTTTCATTTCCTCTTTTTCTCATTGAGTTTTATGCGGTATTTGTAGTTTTCTTTATGTCAGTCTTCCATGTAGTAATGTGTTTGTCTTGTTCCGCCCGTCCTTGTAGGAGTCTAAACTAACTATTGCTTGCCACACCTGAACACTCACCTCACCAGCATATTATTGCTTCATGATTTCAGGATAGAGGGGAAGGTGTCTCTCGCACACCTGACCACGATATATTTCAGTTACTCCGCCAAAACTCCAAAAAGGCAAAAATAAAATAAGAATAAAAATAATAATAATAATAATAATAATAATAATAATAATAATGATAATAATAATAATACAGTGAGGGCAAGTTGAAATTCTCTGTACATATTTCTGATAAAATTTATTGTTATATGATCTTCTTTTTGTATATGTCTATATATATATATTATTAATCTATTTTCTATTGCTATGCGTATTATTTGTTGTTGTCCGAACCTCTTCGATTTGGTTACAGTTTACGCCATAGGTATAATTACAATATTTGATTCTGCATGACTCGAACACTACCAGACTCAAAACAACAGCAACAACAACAACAACAACAACAACACTACACTGACACGCACCGACACTGATTATTGACATCAACCAAAATATATTATTATGTCCCTCCTTCTCCTGGACACTAAGAATTATTATTATTATTATTAGACTCTCTCAGTAACACAGAATTTAACACTTAACAACTAATCACATGAGCTTATACAAAACTGCAGTTGTTGGTGGGTAAGTTCTCGTCGAGCTGACAATTATCTATCACTCACTTCCCTTACAAATAATCCAGTTGTTGTGGTGCAGTTTTACACAGAAGACAGAGTAAGTGTAGACAATGTAAACATCATTAAACTTTTTTGGAGGGGCTATTTATTGACGACGGGTCACTGTGGGTTTTCCAGGAGTGAAAGCTTGTCAATAAATACCTCGTCCTTATACTGTACTTTTACATAAAAAAATTAAAATAAAAGTGTTGAACAGCTTCTGTAGTGACGTTGATAAATACTGGGTCCTGTTTATTCTATGGTACAAACAGTTAATTATAATGGGGCCTATATTACATTTGATGATAACCAAATTGGGGCAAAATACTGATGCAAAATAAAACTGGTGGTATAAAGTAAAATAATGTAGTTGATCCTGTTCGTCAAGTAGGACTGCAATGTTGATACCTACAGTAAAAGTTGAATGTATCAATATTCATAAACCAAAATCGATTTTGAGGAAGACGTAAATTATCGTGAATAATATTTTGATGCATTGAGTATATTATAAGGTAAATTTGGGAATACAGGTTATTAGAACAGCTTACGTTTAATGAAAATGATAACATTAACACAGACGTCAATGAAGTCGATGAAAACATAAACAGTTGTGATAATTGTCTTATGTTAGATATTGCAGTAACGATTCGTATGACTATAACAGTGATCATATTCCAGTTAACACCACGAACAGTAGGATGTATGTATGTATACCTTACCTTCTTCATAACAACGAGACATTGAAATAAAATTTATGTTAGTGGTTATTTCTCACAGCACTACAGAACACACACATGTAATAATTATAATCTTCTTTTCTTCCTGGATACAATATTTCTTTACAAACGTGTAGCTCTTTTTTCTTCATGGGTGTCATATTATTCATTTGGGTGTAGAGTAACTATTTTTCTTTTTCCTATCGTAGACTTATATATATTCTTCATAAAGAGGTAAAACTGTATATCCTCCTCTATGCCGCTCCTCCCTCACTGCCACCCCACACACACACAATCACACACACACACACCTTAACACTTATGAGAGGAATCAAATGTACTATCAGTGGCCCTCTGACCTCACACTAACTATCTATCTATCACAAATACCTTCTATATACATGTACAGTACAGTCGTCGCCAGCAGCATAAGTTCCTCAACAATCCCGGCTCGAGTCCTGTTTAAATTTGGTGAACATATTTCGCTGACATTCCCTATACCAGTCCCTTAAATTATGCCAACAAAAAACATCTACGATTTACTGGTGCACTGGTTAGCATACGAGTTGGTACCCCAAATTCTGGTCCTAAAATCGACCTCCGTTAAGGTTGTGGAGGTTTTTCACAGTATTACCAGCCTGGGAGATGAGGGACTGGGTCAAGCAATAAGACTTCCCTCTGGCCTGACCTGGGCATAATTATAATATAGTCTGGCTTTTCCACAGTTGCTCGTCCGCCTGATGTAACCCCATAACTTTTTGCGATCTCCTTTTTTACACACATCACTGGGGAGTAGGGCCTTTAATTTAAACCTATAATCCTAGCACGTGGTTGATTTCTTGTTCCTTCTCAGACATAATGAAAGGGGACAAAGTTAAGAGTTGTGGATAAAGAACGGGGGTGGGGGGGGGGGGGTGTACCGTGCATGATTTAGGGAAGATAGGAGATGGGGGGGGTCGGTCTGAAGGGAAGGCAGGGAATATGGGTGAACTTTTGTTGTTGACTGAATCCACCTAATGTACAGTACGTGGTCTAATTACCAACAAAGCTTCTACAGAGACATTTACAGTATTTACAGCACAAAAATAAATTAATATTGCTCTACATCTGATAACACTATACGTCTCGAGCCAAATAAAATGTCCTTCGTGGGTTTTGTTATTGTAAGGGATTGGGTTGATCAGTCTGGTTCGTTTCGTTGGGAGGATGAAATTTCGGGGTGCCAATATTATAGATTATATTCTTTAATTATATATATATATCAAAAAAAATTCTATGGGCAAGTCCAAGTGATTTAATTATATAGGTAGGAATTATTATATATGCCTTTATTTATTTATTTTTTTTATTTGATCACAAATTCTGATTTAACTTTACAGGTAGGAATAATAAATTAGTGGTCATCTGCATTGGTTTCTACAGGCCTCAATACGATAGATAGTTAATTAAGCACAACCAACCCGATGAGCCTCGAAATGAAATAAAGAGAGAGGAATACAAAATTAAAACTGACACCTTCAACCTTATGGCCTACCTTTCGTTTGGTCATGGTGTGTGTGTGTGTGTGTGTGTGTGTGTGTGTGTGTGTGTGTGTGTGTGTGTGTGTGTGTGTGTGTGTGTGTGAGTGTGTCCTAAAGCGATAATCTTGAGTTCCTTGTTTGTGTTTGTGCTTGTTTGTTTGCTTGTTTGTTTGATGACCGTGTTTGTGTGTTCATATGAGATCCTTGTTTTCATTCGTTTGTTGACTTTCTTGTTTGTTTGTTTGTTTGTTTTTCGTTTGTATTGTGTTTTGTTTGTTTTGTGTTCTCTTGATGATGATGATGATGATGTTGTGTTTGTTATGATTATTATGACCTCGTATTTGTGTTCATTGGTGTTCCCTATTGGCGTTCGTTGCGTGTTTGTTTGCTGTCGTGTTCATTTCCTGCTTGTGTATGTGTATGTGTGTGTGTTTTTTTTTTGTTTTTTTTTTATTTGTCGTATTTAAGGTTACAATTCTATCGTTACTTGAGGACACCAGGAATTTATAGAGATCTGATCACGAATGCTCAAAAAAAAAATAATAATAAATAAAATAAAATAAAAAAGAATAATAAAAACTATCAAATTGAGCACACACACACACACACCTGCCACGATGTGCCTCTGATATTACGTTGTCGTCGAGTCCTTTCGTTCACATATTAATTGAGAGTTTGGGTAAGAATGAGACGTGGGAATCAATCAAGTGTGTCACAGGGTAGGTATGTATGGATTCAGTCACGTATAAGCGTAATATCATTTTTAATCTCTTCAACAACTAATACTATGGTAGCGCCAATTCTTGTATACCACTACTATAATATTATCCACCAGACAAGCATCATAGTACAACATACCGTAGTAGTTTCATCTATAGCTATACAGTGCACACAGAACTATCTCTCTCTAGCAACTCGACTAATATTATTTATCAATCTTCTGTATCGTGGTCTTAAAGGGGGCTTAGTTGTTATGATGGTGGTAGAGAACTTTAAGAAGCTTATGATTCCTCCATGTAATGCCACGAAACAAACTCCTCACGTAAGGGTGGCGTTTAGTGGCAAGGTTTGTAGGAACGTGTGGCCTCCAATTTTTCTCGTATTATATTCACAGTCCCCTGAACGACCTCAAGGAAACAAACAACAGTGAGAGTGAAAGTGAATACGTACCGGCAACTTGAGTAACCCTGTGATGGTGTATGAGACCTGGTGGCTTCTGATTCCTCCTGACTATGCCACGAAACAAGCTCCTTTAGGTTAGGTGGTGTTTCGTGGCAATGTTTGAAGGACTCGCTAACCTCCAATTTTTCTGACTACATCACGGGTGTCCTTAAGGGGATAGTATACTTTTGATATATCAGAAGGCCTTGATTCCTCCAAAGCATTGTCAGGAAACAGGACCAGATTAGCCAAAACAATGGTGGTCTGTTGCCTGGAATAGTTTGAAAGAATAGGTTGCTCCAGATTAACCAACTCTTTACTACCCTCTTAAGTTTCAACAGAGATTTACAGCAGCGTGAGGTGAGCCTTGTAATTTTCTAGTTTTCTAAGGTCATACTAATAAACAGTGTCGTCATCAGTCATATAATTATTGAGTTTCAGTACATGATGTTGGTATTTTTTTCTCTGTAAGATGTTATTATAAGTGCAACAAACCGTTTCTCTATGGTGTATAATTAAATGATCCGATTTCTAGGCGTCTTAGGTCGTTTTTTACGATATTGGCTTGCAATTCTGATTTTTAATTGATGTCAAATTAATTTCTCACATTAAGGAGAGTCCAGATTTTTCCTCTTTAGAAAGTAGCAATTTGTAACAGGCAGTCATATCATATCTACACAAAACCCAGACCACCTCGGACAAACCTTCGGAAAGTGCAATGACACTGTCTTATCATATGACCATAAATTAATCAGGTTCCCACGGTGCTGAAACCAATGAGACACGGTACTACTGATGGCGTCATGTTGGTCAGCAAGAAACACAACACACACAGAAAATGGTGTAAGGGAAAAGAGAATGAACTATCACAACATTATTTAGACCTACTGTAGACTTAGCATGTCGGACCTAGAACTTAGTATATGGGACTAAACTTACGAACAAGTACCCTTCTATTATCCTCATTGTTATATA
>JAWQEG010009038.1:0-22500 GCA_033782935.1 Petrolisthes cinctipes
TCAGTATAGTTTTCATCATAATTATATCTAATACATGACTGGAGATTATTAACCCACCTAATGTTCCAATAAGAGCCGTGTTTACTTTGTGAAAACTAAATCAAAGCTCAACAAGCAAACCTCGTGATAACAGTGTCCTCTGGTGGTAAAAGACACGACTTTGTAATCAGACTGTACAAAGCTGTACACTACTAGTATGCTTTCTATATTAAGGAAAATATAAGAAACGAATTTAAAAATAAAACAATCTAATGATGTGAGTGAAACGCACAAAGGTTAATAACAACAACAACAACAACCAATCCCCTGAAGTTTCAACATTCTTCGTCTCGGTTATTGGCTCGTTAAAGTCCTTATTAAACCCTGGAGGTCTGCAATTATTGTTTGGGGGAATAGGCATTGAATTAAATAGATACTTGTGTTTATACTACACAGATAATATGGTTCAGGCGGGACTGTTTGGCCTTAATGGGAGGATATACTCACATTAAGGGGCAATAAACCTGGGGAGGAGAGAAAGTGGAGAGGTGGTGGGGCAGGATTGAAAGAACAGAAAGTGGAGGAAAACTGGATGTGGAGGAATAAAAAGTTGAAGGACACACACACACACACACACACACACACACACACACACACACACACACACACACACACACACACACACACACACACACACACACACACACATACATACATTCATACATACACACACATATCTACAACCTATATACAGAATCATGCACACTTACACAAATACATGTACGGTACTCTCTCTCTCTCTCTCTCTCTCTCTCTCTCTCTCTCTCTCTCTCTCTCTCTCTCTCTGACGCTTTAAAACACTCACAAACACACATATACTCACGCACACATACAGAAACAAACAAACAAACACACACACACACACACTACTTTGTCAGAGAAACAGCTAACAGAACCTTACCATAAGACCAGCTACTGTTTACCGTGTACTGTCAATATTTTCCTTCCGTTTCTCTCTCTCTCTCTCTCTCTCTCTCTCTCTCTCTCTCTCTCTCTCTCTCTCTCACACACACACATACCCTCATACACTCTCCCTTCAATCCTCTCTCTCTCTCTCTCTCTCTCTCTCTCTCTCTCTCTCTCTCTCACACATACCCTCATACACTCTCCCTTCAATCCTCTCTCTCTCTCTCTCTCTCTCTCTCTCTCTCTCTCTCTCTCTCTCTCTCTCTCTCTCTCACATACCCTCATACACTCTCCCTTCAATCCTCTCTCTCTCTCTCTCTCTCTCTCTCTCTCTCTCTCTCTCTCTCTCTCTCTCTCTCTCTCTCTCTCTCTCTCTCTCTCAAACACACACACACACACTCCCTCATACATTCTCTCCCTAACCCTTTCTCTCCCATTCACACACACACACACACACACACACACACACACACACACACACAGACGGACTCTCACCACAGCCAGGATCCTGTATTGTTTAACTCTCGCTAATTCTTAAAACTTTACCACGGCACTGCTTCCGCTTCCCCCACACCACTTGTTTCAGGCTCTCTGCTGGCTTTAATAAACAGAGGGACGCTGGGTGTGTGGAGGAAGGGAATGTGTCGTGAAATTAATGGCTAGTTGTTTTTTTAAATCTGGGTCAAGAAGTGAACTATGAGTATGTACAGACACCGACAAAAACACTGTCTTCTTATCTATCTGTTTAGTCATATAGACCACATACTGTACCATGGAGTAATATTAATTTATACCCTCGTAAACTGAAGTATTAGAGGAGTTGATTAATTTCCCCTCTGTACATTGCACATCTTTTAATGGTAAATTTATTTATTCAATTATTAGCCATTAATTCATCCATCAAGAATTAAACACTCGGTGAGGCAACAATGTATAGTACATACTATCACAAATATTTCTGAACTCCATGCTCTGATCGGTTACTTTTCGCCATTACCGTTACAGACGACATAAATATGTGGTTCAGAAGGCCTTGTGGGGTGTGGAGAAACGCATAATGCTGCCAGTGCCCAAAAATGATTATGGATTGTTCGTCAGTATGGGTAAATCTCTTTTGTAACATGAACTGAAGAATCAATAGTTTCCAGTGATCTGACAATACTGTTTCTTGCCCACTTAGTATAATTTCCAGGCAGTGAAGGCAATTTGGGGCATGTGAATTTTCATCCATGGCCATATATTTTTAGGGAAGTGAAGAGTTGCACTATTTCGATATGATATAGGCTTAATTAAGTCGCTATTTGTGACGATGTTTGCATATAGACTTACCAACTACTGACTTTTATTTCCGGTCGGAGGCAAACACTGCTGATGTCTAAAATTTGCGGAGTAATTTTGAAACATTAAAGGGTTATGGATCCTCCAAACTGTGCTACAAAACAAATTCACTACTCGTAAATTGTATAACTAGTTTGGTGGCCATCATAGTGTGAAGGAATCAGTAGCACTCCAATTCACACACAATAGATGACTCTCTTAGTAGCTATACATAATTATATACCTATCAAATCTCATATACCCAAAAAATGCCTTCAAGTGCTAAATAAAATGCATTGACTAACGGCAGACGATATAAATATAAGAGGAAAACCCTGTTCTATAGAGGAGTGACCATTTGAGGCTTCGAGGCTTATAAAATTAACACGTATTTACTTCCTCAGTTCCCTGGTGTTATGTTTTTTTGCTTGGAATATATTATTACGCATCCAGCCATCAACCATACATATTTATTTTATAATGCAGAATTTGCAACCACATTGTCATTCAACCTGCATTACAGTCAAAAGAGTTACTCACAAACCCGGTCAGTTAGTCACATAAACATTGATCCACTCACTAGATCACTCGCTGCTCATGAAGTCAGGGAGCAAGTCACACAAAGACATACATTTATTTAGATAATTATACATAACGTCAGTCATTCTGCCACACAGTCAGCTAGACACATAATTATATATTCGCAAAGAGAACCAGGAAGCTAAGCAGCCAAAAAGCTACTCGCAAAACCAGTTTGTAGGCCATTAAACCAGCTTATAAACCAGCCAGCCAGCCAACCAATGAGCCAGTCACAGAGCCAGTCAGCCACGGAGCCAGTCACAGAGCCAGAGAGCCAGTCAGTCAATCAGTTAGCTATATAGTCAATTAACTCCATAGCTAAACAGCCAGCCAGCCATATAGCCAGTCAAAGAGCTGTATATCGTCAGTCAACTACACAGTCAGCTAACCCCAAACCAAACAGCCAGCCAGCCAGTCAGTCAACCAGTTAGTCAACCAGTCACAGAGCAAATCAGTCATGTCAGCCACACAAACAGCTAACCCTAAGCCAACCAGCCAGCCAGCCAACCAGTCAGTCAGTTACCCAGCCACAAAGCTTTTCAGTCAACAACACAGTAAACAAACCAAGTCTCCAACCAGCCAATAAGCCAGTCAGTTTTCCAGTCATAGAGACAGTCAGTCAGCCACATAGTCAGCTAACCCCAAGTCAACCAGTCAGTCAGCCAGTTAGCCACAGAGTAAACAGTCAACAAACTATTAAGTCCCCAGTCCGCTAAGCCACACATCCGCTCACACGCTTTTCTCTTAAGTAATTTAATGTTTAATTTAATTTAAATTTTTCCTCAACTCACCTTGGGCGGCTTCCTTGACTCAGCTGGGACGCGACGCCCTGAAACCAACAGAAAAGAGAAAAACAGTTATGTATTCTGTTTGTCATCCAACAGGGGAAAAAGACAGAAGGACCTACTGTTATGTAATTCTCCCTTCCAACAAAGAGGAATTATCATATGTATATTATATCTACGACACAGAAGCGTTACATTTTACCCAGCAGAAGAAAAAATTATAACCTAATATTTTTCTCCTTTCAAACAGAGAAGAATTATTATAGGCCTATATATTCTTAAGTATTAAAGCGGTGATATATTTCCGTATCTACCCAGCAGAGGAAAGAATGGTACAGTCGCGGCACATAGTCCTTGATCAGGGTGTTAGGGGGAGTCTGGTCAAGGATTATGTGCCGCGACTGTACACTCTCGCTCCAAGATTCCTTAACTCCACCAACCTGTTTCAAATGTTTAGATTCATTTGCATCGTCTTTATCTGGTTGGCACTGAGGCAATTATAAACATCTGAAGCAGCCACGGATGCAAAAGCTGGCTGGCCGAGTGAAGGGGGAAATTTTGTGTTGGTAAATCTGGAGCAACTGAATCCTCCAAGCTATTCCAAGCAATAGAACACCATTATTTTCGCTCTTCTGGTCCTGTTTCCCAGCATACTTTGGAGGAATCAAGACACTCCAATGTACCAAAAAAGAATTATATACCACCTTAATTAACAAACATTTGGGTGAGAGTGTACGGTATTCTTCTTTCACCCGACACACTAAAGACTCGATGGTGTTAGTTTCCTTTGCAACAGACAGTAGGGGGATTTATAATAACTATTTAGTACCTACCAGAAATGAGGGACGGAATTTCATTTATTTATCAAACAGAGAAAAGGAAAGTTAAAGTAATTTCCTTGACAACGAAGAAAAGGATTTATTTTTTCGATCGAACAGGAGAAAATTGGTCATATATCTCCTTTTTTTTCATGTAACAGAGAGAAGAAACGAACGGTGAAGTGTGTTGTTCTTCACTCGGTAATTATTTAGACCACGCCACAGAGTCGAGAAAAGGTAACATACAGAAATTCATTTTTTATTTTTTTACTATCAAAGGAGAGAAGAAAAGAAGGTAAAAGAGAAGGGAAGAGAAGACAGACTGCAGTATATCATTTACCTTTAAATAAATAGAGAAAAAAGAAAAGAAAAGGGGTGAGTGAAGGAAAGGGAAGAGAAAGGAAAAAAAAGTAGTATAGTAAAGAAGAGAAGAGAAACTAGTGCCTCAGAATGCGAGAAAGGAATCTGCTCCGTAGCATACTTTGGAGGAATCACAACTCCTATTGTTCGTCCAAAACAGATGCCTCCTTTAAAGAGAAGTAAACAAGAGCAGGTGATTACGCAAATTTACACCAAGAAATTGTACCATGTTGACTTTGCAGTGTTTGTCGAGTGTAGCATTTAGCTCTTATTATGCATAAGGTTTGAGTATGCATAGGCCCATGTGTAGGTCTAAGTGTGTGTGTGTATGTAAACAATATGCGTGGTCATGTGCATACTTGTGTTTTCATTTAATCAGTGTAGGGGAAAGAAGCACCTTCGAAAATAATAGAAAAGGAGGTTTGAGTGAGGTGAGGTGAGGTGATGTGAGGTGAGGTGAGGTGAGATAATTGTGTCAGAGTAAGTAAGTTGCGGTGATGGGGCAGCGTGAGTGAGATGAGATTAAATGAAGTAGAGATCGTGAGTGAAGTGAAGGGAAAGGCATATGAAATGTGAATAAGATGAGGTCAGGGGATCAGAGTGAGTACAAAATGATGAGAGGGGGCAGTGTGAGAGAGGTGAGATGAGGGGAGGTAAGGTGAGGTGATCGTAATGTGGGAGTGAGTGAGTGAGGTGAGATGAGGATAAGTAAGGTGAGGTGGTCAGAGTGAGTGAGTAAGTGATTGAGTGCATGAGGTGAGGTGGTCAGAGTGATGGAGCGAGTAACTGAGGTGATTGCAATGAAATGAGAGGAGACAGAGTTAGTGAAGTGAAGTAAAGTGATAGAGGGGTATGGGGTAGGGACAGTAACAACAGAAGGAGTTAATAGAATTATACAATTATCCGGTTGTCACGTTACATTAGGTCAGGATAATAGATACCAATGGGACTGAGAGCACTTAAGAGCCTTAAGAGAAGTTTATTAAGACGGGGAAAAGCAGGGGAGGAGGAGGAGGAGGAGGAGGAGGAGGAGGAGGAGGGAGGAGAAGAAGAGGAAAACTGGGAGAAAGGGGAGGATAAAGAATAAGAGGTGGAGCAAAGTAAAGGAAGTAGGGTGGAAGGAGGAAATGAAAGAAAGGGAAGAGGAGGAGGAGGAGTAGTAGTAGAAGTGGCAAAAGGAAGAAAAGGGGGAGGAGAGAAGATAAGAAGATTATTACGCCCAGGTCTGATTAATTTGAATCAAGTTAAAAGTAGATTTTTTATGCCCTGGACCCAGGATAATATATGACCAAGTGGCAATGGATAACGTTTGTTATCGCTCTTTAAAGGGCATGGAAAAACTAGAGTACACTTATAACATTATATATTAAGCAAATTCAATAGCATAATAACATACATAAGAAAAAATAAGAGGTAACCCTAACCTAATAAATCAAAATACATGTATATAGGGAGGAGAGCAATGAACACTATATATTACGATACCAAAAGGAGCTCAGGTGGGAATCCTAGATGTGAAGAGGGGTCATGCTTGTCGTTTCCTGATTGGTCGGCTGAAGTTTGGGGGGAATGACTGGAAGAGTTAGACGATTGATAATACTGGTAGATTTCCTGCTAGGTCATTACCCAATAATAGTTGTACTCCTTTAATAGGTAATTCGCCATGTTTAACAGCTACTTTGACATCTGCATTGAAAAGTGGACACTCAAGATATACTTGTGCCAGAGGGTATGACATTTGAGAAGTGGATAAATCTGTCAGTAAAACTTTCTCTCCTGTAAGCCTCCGACTTAAATTAGGTAGAGCATCATGGATCAAAATCGATTGAGCCGCACCAGTATCCCTGAGAATAGTAATAGGGAATGTCTGATCCTGTTTGCTGAGTGTGACACGACCCGTGAAAGTAAATGCCTTGAACATGCTGGTCTGGAGTGAGCTAGCGTTAGAAGCAACGGGTTTATCATTGGACTTATTTGAACCCTTCTTCGAAAACTGGCACCCTGGATGTCTTCACTGGACAATGGTGTGTCCTGCTTTCCTACAGTAAGCACGAACTGGTTGGTAATGAGTTGCACCATGGTCTCTCTGACCATCACCCGTTCTACTGTAGAGATCACCAGAGGTAGATTTTACAAAATTACCACGGTCCACCCTAACCACATTCCAGGATTGCAACCTCAGGGCATGAACGTCCGCCATCTCAGCCATCCTAAGAAGCTCCCTTTCATTGCTCTCCTCCACGTACTTAAGAATAGGGAAAGAAATTTTACTCTTCCATTCCTCCAACACTATGAGATTCACAAGTTCTGAGAAGGTAGTGACTTTTAATGCTTCTAACCACTTTTTCAACTGCCGCATTTTCTCAGTGACGAATTCTACAAAAGTTTGATTTTTCACGTTGGTTAGATTCATAAACATCTGTCTATATCCTTCAGGTGTGATTGCATGTGCATTAAGTATCTGAGTCCTGGCAAAGTCATAGTATTCCGGGTTATCCAAACTACTGTAGACCCTCAAACTCTTTCCCGACAACTTCGGACCTAATAAGCTCATCCACTCTTCTTTGGGCCATTCATGTTTCGTAGCAATTTTCTCTAATAACCTAAAAGACCCATCTATGTCACCTTGATCAAAGGGAGGGACTATAGAAGAAACATTAGCAAAATTGAAAGTTACTTCTTTCTCCCGTATCGCTAGTTCCTTGTCCTTATGTTGGCTAGTTTAGAGTCCCCTTCTATTTCCACCTTTCTCATTTCCACCTTTCTCATTTCGATTTCGATTTCCTTCTTATATTGAAGTTCCAATTAATATTTCTCTAACTCTAACGAAGTAAGAGGGGGATTAGGTGGTAAAGGGACATACTCCTCTGTTGCTTCAAGAAGCCCTTGGTTAATCAAATTCTTTAAAACGATATCTTTCACTTTTGTCTTAGTTACCTTTGAGGAATAATCCGGAAGGGAAACCTGATAATATTCAGCAATCTTTAACCAATCAGATTTTCTTATATCACTTACTTGATCCCAGGAGGGACGATTCACGAAAAGTTCTAAATCAAATTCTGCACTAGCCATGGTGTCTAACATAAAAAAAAAAAAAACTTTTAAAGGGAAAATTAAGGGAGGAAGCCTTGAGGACTACAGCAGTTAACACGGTCCCAGAACCTATGCTTCACTATACCCAAACACTTCAACCCTGGAGTATTACCGACTTGTTAAGAGAGATGCCATAAACTAGAACGAGTGATGGGATTGTACGGATCCCGATACTTGAGTTATGGAGTGCTTCGAAGCTTGGAGGATGAGGACAGTTCCAGAGACTTGAGAACAGAGATTTGAATACTGAAGCACTCCAAGAGCTTTAAGATTCCTGATAACCTAACAAATCACGTAACACCGATTCATGTGATTACTTTAAAGAGTCTTGGAGGAACATTGAAACGTATACTACGTTCAGATCAGAGTCCACAATTGTGGCTGCTACACAAGATAATAATATAGTAAACCCTGATGACCAACTGTCACTTCACAATTCTATAGGGTTCCTACCGTCATCGAGGCCTCATTGTTCGGAGGCATAATGTAGTCTCTGCTCGTTTGAGGCTTGGCCACCGGCCACCGTGGCAGGTTGCTGGGATGCAGGGTGAGCCTCCCTTCACTGAGTGTCGTTTGTGTCGAGCGCCTCGTGCTAACACTATAGAGCACTATTGCCTGGCCTGCCCCACTGTCCGACACTTGCTGCCCCGGGGCCTGCCACTTGATGTGGTTTGTCAACACCTGCTGAACCATCAGGTTTTAGAGGAACTTCTGGACCGCCACCCTCGTTTTGGTGGATTTAAGTAAGTCAAAATGTAAATATTTGTCTGTATGCTTGTGCTTCATTCTGTTATGTGTGTGTGTGTGTGTGTGTGTGTGTGCGTGTGTGTGTTTTTTTTTTTTTTTTTTTTTTTAAATTAATTGCGCCGTAGCGTCAATCAACAGGCAGGCAACAATCAATACGGGTAGGCGGGACCCATGAGAATACAATGACTACATACACACACACACACACCACACACACACATAACAGAATGGAGCACAAGCATACAGACAAATATTTGCATTATGATCTACTTAAATCCACCAAAACGAGGGTGGCGCACCAGAAGTTCCTCCAGAACCTGGTGGTTCAGCAGGTGTCGACAAACCACATCAAGTGGCAGGCCCCGGGGAAGCAAGTGTCGGACAGTGGGGCAGGCCAGGCAATAGTGCTCTACAGTGTTAGCTCGAGGCGCTCGACACAAGCGACACTCAGTGAAAAGAGGCTCACCCTGCATCCCAGCAACCTGCCACGGTGGACGGTAGCCAATGCGTGTGTGTGTGTAGTCATTGGATTTTCATGGGTCACGCCTACCCGTATGTATTGTTGCCTGCCTGTTGATTGACGCTACGGCGCAATTAATTAAAAGAAAAAAAAATTCTATAGGGGAGGAGGGATCGATACTTTCATATGTTCACAACAGTAGTTAGCAATGAGAGAGAGAGAGAGAGAGAGAGAGAGAGAGAGAGAGAGAGAGAGAGAGAGAGTAGCAGATAAATGATAATAAAGGATAAAATGAAAAAATGGAAGTCCAAAAAGATGGATGAAGGAGTCTGAGGCAGGAGATAGGAGACAAGGATGTGATTTGATCCTTTCGTTGCCAAATTGGTTCGTCCCAGCAGAGTGCAATAATTTACTTGTCCTCACCCTAGGTCGAGAAGTCAGACACGTGGCAAAGAGAATACGTATGGAGAGAGAGAGAGAGAGAGAGAGAGAGAGAGAGAGAGAGAGAGAGAGAGAGAGAGAGAGAGAGAGAGAGGTGGCCAAAAGAGAATATGTATAGACAAATGGGGAGAAAAGAAAATAATAAGAAAAGAAAATATTAATAAGCTCAAAATCAAGAGTAAATTCTGATGCTTCTATTTTCTACAATTACTGGTCAGTGGAATCATTGTTTACATGGTCTAGTGTTCACACCTGAGGCGTTAATTATCTGTTTAATTGAGAGAGAAGAGAAATAGTGAAGAGAAAGGAGGAAAAAGATGATAGAGAGAAAAGAGTAGGAGATAAAAGGTTGTGGGTGAAATGGAGGACTACGGAATCATCCAAACATTGCCAGATAACAACCAAACTGATCCTTCCTTTAGCCACAAAACAGATGTAACCCTTACCTCTAGCAGAAAAGTGAAGAAGGTATAGCTCAGAGGAAGAGGATGCACGGAAGAGCAGTGAGAGAATGAGAGAAAAGTGAGTTAATAGAAAATGGTGCACCTCCTTCCTTCCTTCCTTCCTACCTACCTACCTACCGTGTTATAAGACAGCCCGTGAAGGGATTGCATTTCTGTATTCTCCAAAAGCCAGTGTATATATATATTTTTTTTTCGTGTATCGTGCAGTAAAAAGTCTGTATGAGGGAGGGGGCTTAAGGGGGTGCGGAAGTAGGGGAGACAGGTTTGTGGGGGGACTGGGGGGGTGCAGGAATAGGGGGAAAGGCTTGGGGTGGGTAGAAAGCCTGTCCCCTATTCCCGCACCCCCCCTAACTCCCCCCCCCCAAGCCTGTCCCCCTACTCCCGCACACCCCAAAACTCCCCCGACCCCCCCAAGCCTGTCCCCCTACTCCCGCATCCCCTTAAGCGGCTTGTATAATATTTTGAGTAAGAATGAGAGGAAAGTATGATTGGTGGTTCTCTTCTTACACACACACACACACACACACACACACACACACACACACACACACACACACACACACACACACACACACACACGCACACGCACACGCGCCTGAATATATTGTTGTAGATAATTTGTATTTGGGTAGACGAAAGAGGTAAAAGGAATCAAATGAATAAAGAAGGTATAGTATTGAGGAGGTATAATGGGAGCATAGCTTAATTAATCCTTTAGATGATCTGGATTTTCCTGCAATTAATTTTTCTCTTCGCCTCATCTCCTCATCTAATTACTCTCCTCCTTCTCCTTCTCCTCATTCTCTTCTTTCTCCTCCTTCTCCTCATCTAATTACTCTCCTCCTTCTCCTTCTCCTCATTCTCTTCTTTCTCCTCCTTCTCCTCATCTAATTACTCTCCTCCTTCTCCTTCTCCTCATTCTCTTCTTTCTCCTCCTAATCATCCTCCTCCTCCCCTCCTCCCACTCTTCGTCCTCACCCCAAACTCCCACCCCGATTTCCCATCATAAACTTCCCTCGTCTTTCAGTCCCATTGGTTTCTATTATCCCGCCTTAAGGGGGTGCGGGAGTTGGGGGACAGGCTTGGGGGGGGGGATTTAGGGGGGTGCGGGAGTAGGGGACAGACTTGGGGTGGTTTAGGAGGGTGCGGGAGTAGGGGACAGGCTTGGGGGGGTTTAGGGGAGTGCGGGAGTAGGGGACAGGCTTGGGGGGGGGGGTTTAGGGGGGTGCGGGAGTAGAGGTACAGGCTTGGGGCGGGGGGGTTAGGGGGGTGCGGGAATAGGGGACTGGCTTTCTACCCACCCCAAGCCAAGCCTGTCCCCCTATTCCCTCACCACCCCCAAGCCTGTCCCCCTACTCCCCAGCACCCCCTTAATGTAACGTGACACCCGAATTATTCCATAAGGAGGAGATCATAATGTTGTTAGCGAAGTGAAGGACAACTGACTCTTTCTATAAATACACATCATGACAGATTCTCCTCTTTATGTGTATGGGTTTTCCTGTCCTTTCATAAATCGTCTGACGTCAACACAAAAACACTCTCTATAACATCATGACAGATTCTCCTCTTTACGTGTATGATGGTATGGGTTTTTCCTGTCCTTTCTTAAATCGTCTGACGTCAACACAAAATCATTCTCTATAATGTTTCTCGATATTTTTTTTTTATTAACTATAATTTTGTTTACGTTTGGGTGCTATCGGTGCTTCCCTCCCTCTAAACAGAAAAGTTCCTTGGCGTTAGTTAAGGGAATTTTTAGGGGATGGTATACTTTTAATTGACTGTAGTGCCTTGATTCCTCCAAAGTATGCCAGGAAACAGACCCAGATGAAGAAAATTAATGGTATCCTGTTGCCTGGAATAGTTTGGAGGAATGATTTGCTCCCGATTTACCACCCAAAACAATGTGCTATATACCCCATTAATTAAAGTATTGTCAGAGGAATAGTTGTTCTAAGGCATAATGTGATTCCTTGTGTTTGTCATTTTCATGCATCGCTTCAGATTAAACTGCATAAGAAGGAAGGGAGGTAAGATAATGGAGAAATGATGTATGTGAAATAGGAGGAAGGAAAGGGGGAGAAGGAATAGAATGTAAGGATGTGAATGTAGGTGAGAGGGATAATGATGGAAGGGGATATATTTACGGCTGGCAGAATAGAGGTGGAAATAAAGTTGAAATAAAGGCTTTGCGTCTCATCAACTCACCTCCTTTTACTGATTTACCACGACCTCTCATCGCATCTGTTATACTGGACATTGCTCTTCTGAACTCTCTCAATGTATACTTCTTTCCCTTAGGAGAGCTCTCAACACTCGCCAAGGTACTCGATCTCACCCCTATTCTGTCCAACTCGCAAATGCAGGAGTTAATCGGTTCTATCTAAGCTTCATACACACAACTTTGGAACACTCTACCTTCATCCATCTTTCCCATTTACTACGACTTATGCTCCTTCAAATGCAATGTGTCTTGTTAACTCGATCGACATTGGATATGATTATGGTTCTCTATCACTCTTCTTGCCTTTGGTCCACACTTTCCTCAGAGTAAAAACGTAGGACAGAAGGTAGACAGAGAGGAGAGAAGAAAAGAAGAAAGAAGAATGAATGAAGATGGAGAGAGAGGGGAGTGGGAGGGAGGAAGGAAGGGAAGAGAGAGGAAGCAGAAAAGAGAAAGAAGGAAGAAGAGAAACAAGCTAAATATAGGTATGAAAGAAGGAAAAGAGGAGAGAATAGGAAAGACAAAGAAGGAAGGAAGGAATGAAGAAGAGAGAATGGGTTTGAAGAAGGTAAGAAGAAATGAAGAAGATAGTAAGATATATAAGAGAGAATGTACTGGTAGTGTATAGCTTATATAAAGGAATGTAGGCAGTAGAACGAAGGAAGGAAAATGAAACAGAGAAGGGGGCATAGTAGAATAAAAAGGGTATGAGATGGAATGGAAATCTCAATCACCTTTCCTTCAAGCTACTCCAAACTGTATTAGTCATGTAACTCCAGCTGAGGACACTGGAGGGGCTGCCCGATGTATGCGAAACTTACCAACTTCGAACTCGGGACAACTATATAGGCGAGAGATGAAAACACACCACTTCCTCTACGTCAACCCAGTGTGTGTAGAGATGGGAGGATAGGAGAAATAAAGGCAGATAATGGAAAGAAGGGAAAGGTGATAAAAGATAGGGAGGAGGAAGAGAGGGAAACTATGAGAGAGAGAGGAAGGTGAGGGAGTGAGAAAGAGAAGAGGATAGGCTGAAATGGCAAATGATTGAGAGAAGGCAGTCGAGAAAAGGTAAATATAAGAAAGAGGAAAGTAGAAGAAAGGCAGTGATAGAAAAAGGATGTGAGAAAATTGACTGATAATAGAGAGACAAGGGTAGTAAAGATAACGTGAATAGGAGATGAGGACAATAGTAGAAGAGAGAGAAGAGAAATAGTGAAGAAAAAGGAGGAAAAAAATGATAGAGAGAAAAGAGTAGGAGATAAAAGGTGATCAGGAAAAGGGAGGAAGAAAGGAAGGAAAGAAATCGAGTGAAAAGATAGAAGGGGAAGAAAAAATGTTACAGAGAAAAAGGCATGAAAGAAAAAGTGACCAGGAAAAAGGAGGAAATTGAAAGAGGGAGGCAGGTGGAAACGGACAGAAAATGGGCTAACAGAAATCAATATTCAAGTGTTGGGAAATGAGACAATATAACAGCAGAGGTTTAACATAATGATTCCACTCTCCCTAAAGTTAGTTGGGTCATCTGTATCTCCTGCCCCACACACCCCTAATTCCCCGCCCTTCCTTCCTTCCCACCTCACTTCAAAAGACTTTCCTCACTACCCACCTCACGTACTGTAAACACCCACCTCACACCACGTCAATAATCACCCCTTCACACCTCTCGTCCCACCTCACCATATTCCAAAACCCATTCCACTCTACCTCAAAACCCACCCCACTTCGCCTCAACTCAATTTCTTTTCTATATAAAATAAAGCGGCTATGTTAGGGAAACTGAAGTCTTTTCTTTCTTCAAGGGCGAGGCAACATCATGGGTAAAGTTACTCACTCATGGAAAAAATGAAGAAGACGAAGAAGAACGGATCACTAGTCCACTGATTTCTTGAAACTGAATCATAAAGCACATTACATACGCGGAGGTTCTCTATTTTTGGGCACAACTAGGAAGAATCAGTAGTTTACATTCCGGCGGCCATAACATCACAGTCATCCGCCTTAACCTCCCCATCAAGTCGTATGATTCTTGGAAATGCACATAACTTGGAAAGCCCCCCTGCCTTGAAACACTTTACGTCTCACCATGATTGAGTTTAAGACCATTTGCTTCTCGACTTCCGGCCAGAATTTGTGGCATACCAAGTGAGGCAGAAGCTACGGGCCCTAGCTTCTCTCTCTCATTCTTTTGTGGTGGTCTAAAACATATTAATTTAAACCATTAATTGCTCGAATCGTCTGTAATTAGCTATTTTTATTATAATAATGAAAATTATTATTTTTTTTATATTATTTATAATAATTGTTATTGTATTATTGTCATTATTATTATTATTATTATTATTATTATTATTAATATGTATTCTTCATTGATACTGTTGTTGTTGTTGTTTGTACTGCTACTGTTATCACCACTATCATCATCGCCTCCGTAGCAAAGGACAGCCGCTGCTTTGAGACCTAATATTAGCCTACATCACACTCACACTCACCCATTCCAAAACTGAGCAAGACTCGGGTTGTTAAGGTCGTATATATGTGCCAGGCGGAGCTCCACGTCTTCGTTAAAGTTGCCTTAACCTCTAAATGTGCAAAGTTTGTGACCTGGGTGTCATTATCTCCTCCCTCACAGCCGAGTAAGTTCTGCCGTCTGGACTATACACAGGGCATACAGTCTGGCAGGTCGTGAAGAGCGGACTAACTTTTTATCTTGATTAGTTCCCTGCGTAATTTAGAAACTTAAAGTGTGTTTGTTTTTTAAACATAATAAGAGAGTTGCTTCCACTCACTCCTCCGTTAGCAACAAAAAGGATTTAATCTTCCAATCAATAAAGAGTGAATCCAGTGAATTCCAAATATGACATCGACGAAAAATCTTAGAGTCAACATGGGCATTGCCTCAGACTATTGAGATAAACAGGGTATTACCGCTACATGTGAAATGCAAAAAAGGAGCCAAGGTCAATGTGCTGGACACTAATGAATTACAGTTTGTATAAGGTCACTACCTATAGATATAATTTGTGCCACAATTAC
Organism: Petrolisthes cinctipes; assembly: GCA_033782935.1. Taxonomy (NCBI): domain Eukaryota; kingdom Metazoa; phylum Arthropoda; class Malacostraca; order Decapoda; family Porcellanidae; genus Petrolisthes; species Petrolisthes cinctipes. Next base: position 15,273 of record JAWQEG010009038.1, read on the forward strand.
TGCAGATCATTAGAAAAGGCTTGATACAAATTCAGGCTCAGGAGTGGACACCATTTGTAAGGGAAATATCAGTATAAGTCCCACAAAAGTAAATGAACACACGTTAGGAAAAATAGGAGAATATTAGTAATATCATCTTCAATCATCGCCCTCTGGAGCAATCAGATGTAACTACTGGACACGGTCTTCACAAATCTTTATTGGTCAAACGTCTGTGTAGCATTGCAAACCTCCATTACACAGATTTATTTTGCTCTAAGATAAGCGTAATCAACTGTAACCGGAAACTCATGGATGGAGTGAGGAAAGAGAAGAAGGGAGTGACGGGGAGAGAGCGAGGAGGGGAAAAAAAGAAAGAAGATAGAAGAAGAGGAGAAGGGGGATGAGAGTAATGGAGACAAAGTTTGCTGCATCTTATCTTCCCTCGACTCTGAGGCTTTCACCCCACCTCCCACTCCGCCCCGCCCAGCCCCACCCCATGCCTGCCAGCCTGTCTTTCAGTCTGTCTGTCTGTCTGGGTTGTGGCTGGAGCAGGATCATGATGGTTTTGAGTTCGTTAGGGCATAGTTTAGGAATGGTGTCTCATGAGGAGGTATGAGTGTGTTGAGACTATTGTGTGTGTATATATGAAGTTTGTGTGTCTGTGATTTTTTTATTAGCATAATTATATGGTTTTAAGTATTATAATTGTAAGATGTGTGTGTGTGTGTGTGTGTGTGTGTGTGTGTGTGTGTGTGTGTGTGTGTGTGTGTGTGTGTGTGTGTGTGTGTGTGTGTGTGTGTGTGTGTGTGTGTGTGTGTGCGCGCCCCAATGCTTAAAACATACGAAAACAAAGGTTGTAGAGGAATATGGATAGTTTTGATGGAAGATTTTAATAAAAGAGAAAAATCCAGCCACGAAACTGAGTTCGAGGAAGGAGAGAGAGGGAAAGAGAGGAAGGAAGAGGAAGATCAAATGAAGACACAAGGAAGAAGAAGAGAAAAGAGAGAGTAAAGGTTGAGCGTTGTAAAAGGACACGGGGAGATGAAAGAGACAAGTCGAGAGGAGAGGGGAACAGGCTCTGGTGGAGGAAAATTGAAGGAAGTGAAGGAAGAGGAATACAAGGGAATACAGAAGCCTTATTGGTCCTTGCGAGGCTGTTTGATTATGCTATGCTGACTGAGAAACTAGAGTAGGGAAGGCATAGTAGTAGAGAATGCAGGGAGTTAAAGGAAGAGGATACAGGAGGAGGTGATAGGGTGGACATACAATACCATATGCTAGATGTACACATAAGTAAATAAGGCTACATGAATATAACCTGATATTAACAAAAACTATATTCAGTTGACATCACTCACCCTTATACTCAATCACTGTTTTCCTATTCACCGACTAATCCGTATCAACTAACCTTCTTCTGTCCCCTCTCCACCCTTGATATAAAAGAGGAAGGATGAGGGATAACAGGAAGGAGAAGGAGGAGTCGGAGGGAGAGGAGAGGGAGAAGAAGGAGCAATAGGAGAACCAGGTGGTTGTAGGGTTAGAAGTGGTAGTGAGAGAGAGGAAAAAAGATAGAGTCCAGCAGGGGGCATGGAACAAGGGGGAGTGTTTTGCTGTGGGAAGCTGAAAGGATAGTGAGTCCTTCAAACCTTCCTTCATAACAGATTGCTTCCCTTAATGGATTGATCTGATGGAGGCAGGAAGGGAAGATGGCCTAGTGAAGGAAGGGGAATAAATACTATACTGGGAGAGGGGAGGAAGGTTTGGTGAAGGGAGTGGACATGAAGGACAAGGGAAGAGCCAGTCGGTGTGAATTCAGGAGGGAGGGGAGAGCCAGGGATGTGAATGCAGAAGGGAGAAGAAGTAGAGAAGGCGAGAGAGTGCGGAAGGTAGGGGGAGTAGAGAAGGAGAGAGCAGAAAGGAGGAAAAGATGGGAAGGAGAGTGCAGAAGGGAAAAGTAGAAAAGGAGAGAGGTGCAGAAGGGAGGAGAAAATAGAAGAAAAAAGAGTGCAAAAGAAACAGAAAAGGAATTGTTAGGAAGGCAAGAGTGAGGAGAATGCAAATGATTATCTTCCTACAAACAAAATGTGTCTGGAAAGAAACTGGACATGCTTTTGGACCTCCTTTACTCTGTTTATCATTCTCAGGTGAGGACATTGACCCGGCTTTTAGCCTTTAGTCCTCACCTTTCCCAACACAGGAAAGATGAATAGAAGGCTTTTTAAAATGAAAAAAAGATCTGTAGACGGAAAGTAGATTTTTTTGAGGAAAAGATGGATTGAGAAATGAAGGGATGGATTATTAAACGGGATATTGATGATGAAGAAGAAAAAAAAATAAAGGAAAAGAAAGAAAGAGAAAGTAAAAGAGATAGAGAGAGAAAGGAGCAAGGAAAAATAAAACAATATAAAACGGAAGAATTAAGGAAAAGGAAGAGGGAAAGGAGGAAGGAGAGAAAGATAAAGAGGAAAAGAAAGAAAAAGAAGCAAGTGTTAATGCAGGAATTGGATGGGAGAGTAAAACTGTCGGGTACACCAATGGCGAAATGAGTGAACTTAATCCAAACATTAAAAATAAGCCTCATCTGGGATTAGTGTGTGGAAAAGCGGCAATCATGTATTCTCGTGTGTGTGTGTGTGTGTGTGTGTGTGTGTGTGTGTGTGTGTGTGTGTGTGTGTGTGTGTGTGTGTGTGCGCTTCAGATATCAGATTGTAATTGCTAGTTTCGTGTTACATGTTTGTGGGTGTTCTTGTCTGTGCTGTAATTCTGTGTTGCCATCTTGATTTATTTTGTGCTTGCTTAGATTTCATAATATGTATGTATGCTATTGTCTGTTATACATAATACATATAACAATATAAAGTGTAAATCGTCTTCGGATGGTTACTAATTTTGGTCAAGGAAAGAATATTTACAAGAACGAGCAGAGGAGACTATAAGGAAACAGAGGAAAGTACACTACGCTTGGAAGGTCTTAACTGTATAGGACTAAATCAATAATGACATGATGATGATGATGATGATGATGATGATGATGATGATGATGATGATCTAGAAACCCCAGCCCTCAAAATTAACATCACACGCCGCAATAATAACTTTTATATATATAATGATTGAGGAAGGTGAAGACTGAAGGCAAGAAATATCCTTTCAATTACATCACCTGCGAAATACTGCGAAATAAAAAGAGTGAGTTAAAAAGAGTGAGTTAGACCCAAAATCATGTCTAACTTCCCTCGAGATAACATGACACAATCATTGAGTTTGAAGGAGCACAAGTCGTAGTAATAATGGGAAGAGATGGATAGCGGTAGAGTATTCCACACTTGGCCCCGCTGGCAATCTAAAGGAACTCGGTGCAGTCATAACACCAGCTGATTTCTATTTATATTACTGGGCACGGATTATTAAATGCCAGTCAACTTCCTCATGCCAACTTTTCCCATGCAACTTTCTCGTGCAACTTTGCCTCCAGGAAGTGTGTGTTCATTTCTCGCTTATTATTATTTTTCTTTTTGCCGTCAAGCTCAGAGCGACTTTAACTTTACCGAGGATATTTTGTTTTGTGTATTCTTGTAGTTCTGGGAGTTTTTTTTATTTTTTTTTATTTGCCCGAAAGAAAAGTTGTGATTGCCTTGACTAGAGAAAGTAAATACGTGTTAACAATTAACGGTGTAGGCTGAAGAAGTAGATATATAGATAGATAGACGAATAGATAGATAGAATGATACAAAAATAGCTAAACAGAGAGATAAATAGATAGAAGGATAGATAGAGAGATAGATAGATTATTAGATAGATAGATATATTGACTGAGTTATTTAAAAAGACAAATAGAGACAAAAAAGACGGATTTACAGATAGATGAAGAAGTATGTCGCTGAGAAATTTTCAATATACTGTATATTACAATTTGGTTAGAATAATTAATGAACAAGAATATGATGGATAAGCAGACAGATGGATAGATACGGATAAATTCGCATATTTTATGTACAGAAAACAGTCGAGGGATGAATTAGGCCAAGAGAAAACTATTCAACCTGGCAGGGAAGGAGGAGATATAAACAGAGACAGACAGACGGTAATACAGAGTCAAGCTTCACAAAAAGAGAGGAGGAAAAAAAGCAGAACAAGTTTTTGGGACTTAGATAGAGAGTGGCAGCACTATAGGGAAAGCAGAAGAGTTATGTTTATACGGCAAACAAAAGTTGTCATCTGCATGAGAGAGAGAGAGAGAGAGAGAGAGAGAGAGAGAGAGAGAGAGAGAGAGAGAGAGAGAGAGAGAGAGAGAGAGAGACGTGTCAGTACTGGGTTAGAGAGTACAAAATCACTGAGTGGCAACTACATAGCGGTAAAATTATACCAAATTGAAATAGGTGATAAAATATATAATTATTGCAAATTCTATGGGACAAAACTCTTGGATGTACAGGCCTAGTGATAAACAATAAAAAGGAAAGCAACATTGCAACAGAGGAATAAATGATGATGAGTAGAAGACAACATTTAAGGAGGTTTAAAAATACCATAAGTATGATCTTTCAATACCGAAGCAACCCTGTTTAAGATTACCCAGCCAAAATATGGAAAGAGATAGAGATAGAAAATATGAATCATATTTTACCTTTGAAAAATAAGGAAATAGATGATTACTTCCTACATTTTGAGATGAATGCAAAGAGTCTTAAAATAATATGTGGTTTCAAAGATTCATTGCTCTGATATAGCTAGTATGCTAGTTGGTCTGTCAAGTTTTGGCATTATGTTATTGAAGTCTTGCTAATACTCTGGATCTAAACTCTCAAAAACGTCGACATAAAGTGGATTTTTTTTTTCTATGTTACTGTATTTCTGGCTCTTCAAGTTGTTACTAACTCTTAAGCAGATTGACCAAGAGGATGAGAGGATTATAACTCGTGGCAAGAAACTCAGTAATTTCATAAATTCCAGAACCAGAAAAATGAATAAAAGTTGGGAAGAGGAGGTATATAATGAAAGGATCCAATTACTGTTTATTGTATAAAAACGGAGAGAGAGAGAGAGAGAGAGAGAGAGAGAGAGAGAGAGAGAGAGAGAGAGAGAGAGAGAGAGAGAGAGAGAGAGAGAGAGCGGGTGAGAGGGAGATTTCTTGGGATCTCTCTCTCTCTCTCTCTCTCTCTCTCTCTCTCTCTCTCTCTCTCTCTCTCTCTCTCTCTCTCTCTCCTTCAAAGACCCCCTCCACCCCCCAGCTTCATTATTCTGGTTAGCCGAGCGTGGGCAGTTAAGGTTTGAGTCCATTACCGCGTGGGTGACCCTGTGGAGAGTTAGAAGGAGGGAGGGATGGCAGACGGCATATAGTAGCAGCAAGGGGCGTGGAGAGTGAAAGGACTGGTATAGGATGGAATTGTGAACTCCTTTCCTTTCCTGTTGGTCATAAGAATTCTTACACAGACTATTTGGCAAGAGAGATTTTTATGGAAGTTACGGTAATGAATGGTCTACCAAGTGACTCGGTGACTGCAAAACAACAAACCTGATTATAATGTTGTGTTGTAGTTACATAGGCTTACATCTTCTATATGTTGTAGAGCTTCCAAAATAACAGCGTGTGTACGAATACTTGTAGCCAATAGTGAGTGGGAAAGGAGAGAGATGATGAATGTGGGAGGATAATGGTGATGCTGACTTGATGAGTATTGCAAGCTGTACTGACTGTGGGGAGTTAATTAAGGGAAGGTGTGTAAAGAAAAGCAGTTTGGCCATGAAGATGTAAAAAGGCAACAAGAAAAGATCAATATGTAGGAGGGATCGAGGTGTTGGAAAAGAGGAGGTGTATATGGAGGAGGAGGAGGAGGAAGTAGGTGACTTAGATAATGATTTTAAAGACCCACAAAAATAATCTGGCATGAACAAATTAAAACTGATCATGTTGTTCCACATTATCTGTATTATACTCAGTCAGTACCTTCATATTCACCCACTCTTCTTTTCCTCCTAACTCCCTTCCTTCACCTATGCACTATTATTTTTTATTCTCCTTCACTATCTTTATTATACTATATCTTCCCCCTATATACCATACGTTTATGATATTATATTCTATAACTATATCATTATTCACCCTCAGTACCTTCCCTACAAATCCTCGTCCTTCTGTCTATACCCTTGATTCAAAAAAAGGATAAAATGCATTTAAAAAGAAAGAGTGCAAGGAAAGAAAAAAGAATCGTACTCCTTTCGGTGCAGTTGAAGTGTGAGAGGTACAGTACGGGGACTGGAAAGCATGAGAGGTTAACTAAGTAGAGATCGGAGCCTAGGAAGGGAAGCGTAATGTGGGAAGGAAATCGAAGAACAAGATACTTAATTAAGTAAAGTACAGATGACTAGGAAGGGAAGGGAATTGAAAGAAGGAGATTGAATGACTGAAAGTGTACTGTAGATACAAGAGAACAAGTTAGACAGTGTACGACGGATGATTAATTATTAATTAATTAATAGAGGACAGAAAACTTGGAATGGAAGAGTATGATGTAAAGGAGTGCGAACTAAGGCCAAGATGGGCAATGTAGGTACAAGAAAACAAACTACGAATGTTTCCCAGAGAGAGAGAAGAAAGGAGCAGGACAAGCCTAAAGAAGAGGAAGGAGGAAAGTTTATACCAGAAGTGTCAGGGAAGGGAAACACGTGGAAACAGTCACGAGTCGCCGACAGTCCATTCGTTTATTTAGAATCTATTCAGTAAAGTATCGCCAGCGTGTAACATACCCATCGTCAACAGGAATTTCTCCTTCTTTAGCATGAATGATGAACGACGAGACGTTTTCATATTAGAATCAGGAACATAGTGACACCAGGAAATGTCAGTGAACTTTTTCTAGCGACTGTGCTGTAGTTAAGCTTAAGGAGTGGGAGGGAGCGTAGACAGGCATATAAATCGTAATGAGTGAAAAGAGCATTGATGATTAATGAGCGTATGGTATGGGGAGGGTGCTTGTTGATACGTGGGTTAGTTGGTTGTACAGCACGTATACGTAGGTAAGTGTTTACTCATAAATGGATGAAAGGAAAGCAGGGCACATTGGTTGGTTTGGGATGTGGAGTGAAGGTGAGACTGTTGATGGTGAGGGAGGTGTGTCAGAGAAAAGAGGAGCGTAGTGAGGGTGGAGACAGGAAGAGAAAAGAATGGTAAGATGGTGATGGAGAGGCTGGATAAAAAAAATAGTTGAGATGGAGACTTATAGGAAAAAAGAAGAGAGGGAGG
>JAWQEG010009038.1:25000-27500 GCA_033782935.1 Petrolisthes cinctipes
ACAGTACCTAGAAGTTACTCAAAAGGACACAAAACCACAGACTCACACGGGTGCAACACTACTCCTGAGGACGGAAGGTATTGAGACGCCCAATAAGGTCACAGTATCAGTCAGTCCCAAGAGCGAGTGAGTCGTTGTCGTGCTTCAGGGAGATTAGGAGCAGATCTGGGAGTGGTCAGGAAAGTGCAGGAAGAACTCAGTGTAGAGAACGGAAGCGGACAGGTGAAGGGGGTAGGATGGTGAAGGGAAGGTTGGGAGGTTGGTAGGTGAAGGAAGGAGGCTGGGAGGTTGAAGAAGGAGACTCGTAAATGAAGGAAGGGGACTGGTTGGTGAAGGGAGAATGGCAGGTGAAGGAAGGAGGCAAGAAGGTGAAGGAAATGGGAAGGAGGTAAAAGGATGATAGAAAGGGAAAGGAGAATGAAAGGAGAAGGGAATAAGGTTTTAAAAACATAATGAGGAAGGTGAAGATTGAAGCCTATAGACTCGTGTTTGATATTAAGAATAGAGGAAAGGTTGTGTGTCACTGAAGATGAGGGGATAGTCATCTGGAAGAGTAAACTGAGTTGAAAGATGGAGGAATTGTCTTTGAAATAATTGAAAGCCACGAGGTTATCTCTGCCCCAGTCGGAGATAAGGGAATGTTCAGACTTCAGGCGTACTGTACCACTACATCATCATGTGATGCGAAGAGGAGCGGCGGGGACGTAAATAGGGAAATATAAATGTCATTGAGAGTATGATGAACATCGAAAATAATGAAAGAGGAAATGATGAGGTCTTGAAAACGTATATCGTTTGTCATACGATATACGATATTTATTTATTAAGGTCGTCTGTTTTCGAGCATAGTTTGAAGGAATCAGTAGTCCTCCCATTCACCCACATAATATTTCCTCCTTATGCTTATACGATTAGTAACTTCAAGAATTTTCGAAAGGAAGAAAGAGAAGCTGCTTTTTTGTCACCGACTGTACCCTCACTTTGGTTTAAGGACCCTGTGATGATGCCGAAAAATTGGAGGCTACTGATTCCTCCTAACTATGCTAAGAATCAGGCTAACGTACGTTAATTTAGGTGATTTAGTTTTCTTCGTAAAGTCTAAAGGAAAGTATAACCTATCAAAGAATATATTAGCCCCTAAAGCCAATCTCAATGCGGCGTCAGTTACAATGACGACCACCTCCTGTCCTCATGATTAGTTCAGTACGCCACAAAGGTCGCCTTCAATTCACTTCATTCACCTCTGATGAGTAGTAACCAACCCGGCCTGCCTACCTCCCTGCCTACCTCCCTGCCTGCCTTCCTTCCTGTCTGTCTGTCTGCCTGTCTGTTTGTCTGTCTACCTGACTGCTTGCCTGCCTGCCTACCATCCTTCCTGCTTGTCTGTCTGTCTGTCTGCCTGCCTGCCTGCGTGTTTGCCTGCCTACCTACCTGGTATTAGAAGGTTGAGCCTAGTGTGTAGTTACCTGTCGTCCAGTAAGAGTGACCAGGGTAGTCCATTTTCCACTGCCAATGTAACAAGGAGTTGTGAACAGAACTGAATATGATTCTTTTATATTCCTGGAAACAAACACACACATATTCCGCGAATTTTGATTAGTACCCTGAACAATAAATGTCCTCGAAATATCCCGTGTATTGGTCTGAACAGGAAATTAAGGGTCCTCCCCATTTCACGTCTGGTAAATTGAAATATTTGAAAAAACTGTAGTGCCCCTTTGGCAAAAATACCGACCCTTTGAACCCAGATTTTTGGAACTGTTTCAGGCGACTGTGGTGGTGGTACGCGTGTGTCACATCAAAAGGTATTTTTTATCATCAGGCTTATTTTTCATTTGGATGCACATACCCTCAGTAATTTCCACGCTGAGATATTATTTCCTGTATGTTATGGAAGCACCCTCCCTCCCAGCTGCTATCTCCTATCTTCAGAAATAACGTGGATATTTCCCATTAGATGGAGCTCATCAACATCCAGAAAATAGTTATATTTAGTGGATGTAATTCATATGTGCATATTTATAAAAGATTTTTTGTTAGTCTTCTGAAAGAATCTGACAATAAATTTATGGTGTAATTTCTTTTAGCCCACAAAATATATAAGAGACCTGTATGCTGTCGCCAAGTTAAGGAATATAAGAGTATCATGAGACACTTGGAGTGTTCTGATTGTAAAAAATCAGATCCCACAGATTTTATCATGGAGTGTACAGTGTTGGTCATAATTATTCATTTATCACCATCTTCACCCTACATCTTACTCGTTTCTTCATGCATTAATGTCAGAAACATCTTTACTGGGTAAATATTTATCACAAGCACATCATAATATTTCAAAATTGACCTTAACTTTTTATGATCTTACCGATATCACTCTCAGGTTCATTAACTCCAAAACGTAATTCCCGTCTTTAAGGGTTGTGGCTCCCCTTCGGACCTGAACCGATTTATCTCCCCTCTTCAACTGTCCCACATTTCTTTCTTTTCCCTTTGTGCTTGC
>JAWQEG010009039.1:0-43010 GCA_033782935.1 Petrolisthes cinctipes
GTACATACATACAAGGACATCCCAGCGTGTGTGTGTGTGTGTGTGTGTGTATGTGTACAGACCAAAGGACAAATCTATATACTGCTGTGCCTTCTCGACTATAGTACCTGTGTGTTGCATAAGAGTGAATGTGGATGGACTCTTGTATTTTGCTATGTGTGTGTGTGTGTGTGTGTGTGTGTGTGTGTATGTGTGTGTGTGTGTGTGTTGGAAGTTTAGTCGAGTGTATTTTTACGTTATATTTACGTAATGTTTTTGTGACCAGTGCCGTAGCCAAGGGAAAAGAAGATAATTATAAAAGAGGAGAGTACACTAAGAAAATAAGATAAAATATATGTAAGTATGGATATGGAAAGGTGGTTAATAATTATGCCAAGTATCCTATAGGTGTTTTGTTATGGTGTTTACGGTGCATGGTGATGACTCAGGATTTGTCAGTAGTAGGAACACACACACACACAAAAAAAAGAAAAAAAAAAAGAAAAAAAGAAAAAAGAAAAAAAAAAAAACACACACACACACACACACACACACACACACACATACACACAGAATTCAACACCAAACCATAACAAGTCAGGCACTGCACCAGAAGCATTTACTTCAATATACCAATCCATTTCCAGTGAACATACAACCATTACACGTGATTAAATACCTGGTCTGTAATCGAGTACAGTAATAAGAGGTATAGAAATATTCTTCATTACAATACGTTCATTATATTTGACGACCATTACACGTGAATATATACCTGGTCTGTAATCGAGTATAGTAAGAGGTTATAGGAATATTCTTCAGTACAATACGTTCATTATATTTTGGTATATAAATTAAAATGATATTGATAGAAAGTGTAGTTATTCCCCCGACGACCGTGAACTCGCTGTCGTACTCGTTTCGGATCAACAAACGTCTCTCAGGTTGACTGCACTAACTATATAGATAAAAACGTCTCCATAAGTCATAAGAGGTCAGAAAATATACCAATTAAAAACAACACCAGCTTTAGTGTATTTTATAGCACGCTGCATGTACTCTGAAGCCCAATTAGTTGTTTTTAGCTGTGAGTGAGAAGTGAATGTCATCGTGGACAGAGAGAGACAGACTTTAGTATTATATTATTATTTTACCGAGGCGGAAAGCAATCTAGAATTCAATATTTGTGTGTGGTGAAGGTAAGAGTGGGTTGGTGGGTGTGTGTTGTTGGTGAGGCGGAAGCTGTATATGTAATAATTTAATATTAGGAACTTTGACCTGTGATATTATAATTATATACATTGGAGTCGTGTAATGGATTTTTTTTTGCCTTCCATCCATGTACAGTACCTCTTAAGTACACACACACACACACACACACACACACACACACACACACACACACACACACACACACACACACACACACACACACACACACACAGTCTCCAGATACCCTATAGACCGCGTTCACACACACACACACACACAAACACACACACAAACACAGTAGTAGGCAGTGCATATTTACACTCCCCGACACAGCTTACACACTGACTCTTCCAAAAACACACGTAATCGCTCATGAGAAGTTGCAAGGAGACGCAGTTTGCAACACACACACACACACACACACACACACACACACACACACACACACACACACACACACAAACACACACACCTCTATGGGCCTACCTACACAAGAGAATTAAATCAGGGCCGACATAACACCGAGGGGGTCACAAGGGCCATAACAGCACCACCAACACACTACATAAACACCCTTACATACTCCACGTGGAATAACACTATCTTCCTGCTGACCTTGTGTGACCAACTACTTATTTACTCACTTGTATATATCATCACAAAACCCCTCCCAGACCTCTGACCTTGGCCCTGACCTCGTTTGAACTTTTTTTCACCTGTTTTTCCTCTGACTGACTGACCACTCCTTCATCTCTCTCCTCTTCATTCTCTCTCTCTCTCTCTCTCTCTCTCTCTCTCTCTCTCTCCTCTCTCTCTCTCTCTCTTACACACACACACACACACACACACTGCCGCCACACCCCTTTTGTACTGCATTTCCTAATACGCGCATGATTATCTCGTCATCACTGCTGGGTGGAAATATATTGCTGAAATGGCATTGTGTGTGTGTGTGTGTGTGTGTGTGTGTGTGTGTGTGTCCTCTCCGACTTCTGAGGTGTGTGTATGTGTGTGTGTGTGTGTGTGTGTCCTCTCCGACTTCTGAGGTGTGTGTATGTGTGTGTGTGTGTGTGTGTGTCCTCTCCGACTTCTGAGGTGTGTCGTAACTTGGATTGACCTTGCTCTAATTCAATACCAGGAAGGGAGGGAGTACTGTTCTGGCCGTCTTAAATTGTGCCTTAATTCTCACATACCACCTTGGATAGATTGTACAGCCACAATCAAATATCCACCCACACTTTTCTTCCATCGTATAGTAAATATCTTGGTAATAAAGAACAACACGTGTATGATTTTGCAGCACCTCATAATAATAATAATAATAATAATAATAATTGAGGGGGTTGAGTTGACATATATAGGTGTTGTATGATTATATTTTAATATGAAACTGATTTACTTGCTTGCTCGATGGAAGGAAAGTGTATGTGGTGATTTGATTGTGGCTGTACTGTACATGAGAGAAAAATAAATGTTTACACTAATTCATATAATAATTTTCGTACATTAAGAAAAGAAAAGAGCCGTGTGGTTACTCATGAAGGGATGTGGATTCAGTAGCCTTCCAATTCACCAACAAAACAGACTCCCCTTAAGGACTCTGTGTTCGTGTATGATTATTTGAGGCTTCTGATTACTCCTGACCATGCCACGAAACAAGCTCCTTCCATATAGGTGTGTGTGTTTCGTGGCAATATTTGAAGGACTCATTTATCTCCAATTTTCGGACTAGGCTACATCACAGGGTCACTTAAACGAGGCCAGGAATACAATATTTTGGTTGGGTTGCGACTGTACATACCAGTAAGCAATTGTGTTCAAGCAGTGCCAGGGAGTGTTTGTAAAGCGAACGTGTCCTATCATCCCGTCCACTCCAATTACCTGTCGTCACCTTTTGCCCTCGACACCAACCTCATGTTCTCTCTCTATTTAATTCTCCTCAGTCTAGTAAACAGAAGTCTTGTGTTGGGTTTCTCGGGTTACTTTAAATGTCGTTGTTGGTGTATTTTGTGACAATATATGGTGAGACTACAGTTAATATGACTGTATGGTAATATTGAAGGTAATTGAACTAGAGATAAATGTAGATATAATATATATATATATATATATATATATATATATATATATATATATATATATATATATATATATATATATATATATATATATTATATATATATATATATATTATTTTTATATATATATATATATATATATATATATATATATATATATATATATATATATATATTATTTGTGTGTGTGTGTGTGTGTGTGTGTGTGTGTGTGTGTGATAGAGGAGGGAAGAGCATGTGCAGCTGACATATGTGTGTTAAAATGAAATTGTGGGGCAAGAAACAGCAAGAAAGGAGAACTAGAGAATGGATGATGAAAGTGGGAGGAAGTGAGGAAAGATTGTGATGGTAAGGTCAAAGCAACACACACAGAGAGAGAGAGAGAGAGAGAGACGAGAGAGAGAGAGAGAGAGAGAGAGAGAGAGGAGGTACAGCCATGGCTGATAGTGGTGGACCAGGGTCTAAGGAGTGTTGGAGAGTAACTGAACAGAGTTCGAAAAAGTGAGTCCTCTAAACCTCTCTCAACGTTGAGAATGGTTTGGAAAATTCCCTTGTTCGAACTCTGTTTAGTTGCTCTCCAACACTCCTTGGACCCTTACCTGGTCCACCACTATCAGCCATGGCTGTACCGTCACATACAAGCATCAACAAGGGTAAAGGTATGTAGGTGTGGGGCGGGGAGGTCACGAGAAATATGGCCTGAACACCAGTTATATACAGGGCTACTGAAGGACACGATGCTCTCAGGTGTGTGTGTGTGTGTCTGTGTGTGTTGAATATGGGGCTACTGAAGGACACGATGCTCTCAGGTGTGTGTGTGTATGTGTGTGTGTGTTAAATATGGGGCTACTGAAGGACACGATGCTCTCTGGGATGTGTGTGTGTGTGTGTGTGTGTTCACGTGTGGTGGATTGGAGGGGCACAAGTTATAAAGATGATTTGATCTTGTATAGACGTGCGTAATCATAGCTGTGTGTAATATATACGAAAGTTTGGATTTAACTCTCTTATATTTCCTTTCAATTCTCTTCTCTCTTTATTTTAATTCTCTTCTCTCTTTATTTTAATTCTCTTATCTTTTCCTTTTAACTCTCTTCTTCCTTCATTTCAATTCTCTTCTCTCTTCCCTTTCAATTATCTTTTTCTCTTAATTTTAACTCTTATATTCTCCTTTTTTATTTTTCGTCCCATTACCTGTGGCTTCTCGTCTCCCCACCATTCTTAATTAGTCACCAGGTAAATGACATGACCTTGATGGCTTAATTGTCCTTCCTTAGTTTCTCTCTTTTTCTCTCTATGTCTTACTCTCACCTGATTTCTCTCTTTTTCTCTATATTTTGCTCTCACCTTGTTTCTCTCTTTTTCCCTCTATATCTTACTCTCACCTGATTTCTCTCTTTTTCTCTATGTCTTACTCTCACCTGATTTCTCTCTTTTTCTCTATATTTTGCTCTCACCTTGTTTCTCTCTTTTTCTCTATGTCTTACTCTCACCTGATCTCTCTTTTTAACTCATTATGTCTTACTCTCCTGATTTCTCTTTTCTCTCTTTTTATGTCTTGCTCTCTTCTGTTTACTCTCCCTTCCTTCTCTACTTGGGACACGGAGGAAGACCAAGGAAAACAATCCATTTCAACTACGTAATAACAACAACATCAACCACAACAACAACAATAAAAACACACAAACACGTAAGACAACCACAGTCCATCTTCTACCCAAAGTCACTCAGAAAAAAAAACTATATGATTAAGATAGATTAAGAAGGAAGTTTTGTGTTGGTAAATATTTCTGAAGTAACCGAATCCTCCAAACTATTCCAAGCAACAGAACACTATTTAGTTTTGCACTTCTGGTCTGTCTTGTTTCCTGGCATATTTTTGGAGGAATCATGGCACTCCAATGTAGGTACCAAAAAAGAATTACCACCTTAAGGAATGCAAGGTATCAGTCAGGTGTGGTTGTAAGGAAGGGTATGAACACTGAGAGAGAGAGAGAGAGAGAGAGAGAGAGAGAGAGAGAGAGAGAGAGAGAGAGACATACACACAAAGCTAATGCTCACTCAGACTCACTCCACCCATTGTTTGTTCTCCTGTTTCTCTCTCTCTCTCTCTCTCTCTCTCTCTCTCTCTCTCTCTCCTCTCTCTCTCTCTCTCTCTCTCTCTCTCTC
Source organism: Petrolisthes cinctipes (assembly GCA_033782935.1). Taxonomy (NCBI): domain Eukaryota; kingdom Metazoa; phylum Arthropoda; class Malacostraca; order Decapoda; family Porcellanidae; genus Petrolisthes; species Petrolisthes cinctipes. The sequence goes on from JAWQEG010009039.1 coordinate 5,439, forward strand.
TCTTGTCGTAGTGCTTTAATATGTGAGGTTCATTAAATCTTCATCAACATCACTCATTTTTTGTTTTGTTTTCGTCTCTTGTAATTCGTGTTCTTGCATACCCTTCCATGCCTCTTTGTCTGGTGTGCTGTCAGCTAGTAAGTAACCCAAGAACTCTCTCAACTTTAAAAAAATTAGCGTGTGTTTGGTCAGTCAATTCAGGCGGCCCGGTGCTAAGGAGGTAGGAACCCAGTTTTGTTTTGTTGTTGATGGGAAGCAGTGTTGTTGTGGTTGTGTTGTGTGTGGTATGAGGGGTGCATGGGTAGTATTGGTTACGTCATTTTTGCTTCTCTGTGGTGGGAAGGTGAACACACACACACACAAACACAAGAGGGTGGAAGGCGAACACAACACGCACCACACACACACACACACATGAGGGTGGAAGGCGAACATAACACACACACACACACACACACACATGAGGGTGGAAGGCGAACACAACACACACACACACACACACACACATGAGGGTGGAAGCGAACACAACACACACACACACACACAAGAGGGTGGAAGGCGAACACCCACACACACACACCACACACACACACACACACACACATGAGGGATAGACACACACAAACACATACAACGAGAACACGCATGCAGTTACGTTATGTAAATGAAGACAGTACTCTCTAGACCTCGAAAACAATATGATGCCATTAATATAGGAAGGGTTCGATGTAAGAAAGGACTGGCCAGAGAGATTATATAGAGGAAGGAGAGAAGGTAAGATGGGGACAGGGATGGAGGAAAGGAAGATAGAAGAGGGATAGGGATGGGGGATAGGAAGATAGAGAAGGGACAGGGATGGATGGAATGTACAGAAGGAAAGGGAGAGGGAAGGTAGAGGAAGAGCAGGGAGAGGAGAAAGAAGGTAAAGGAAGAGTAGGGAGAGGAGAAAGAAGGTAAAGGAAGAGCAGGGAGAGGAGAGGGAAGACCAGGGAGGGAAGAGTAGGAAAAAGAAGGACAAGGGGAGGAGAGGAAAGAGCAGGAAGAGTAGGGAGAGGAGAGGAAAGAGTAGAAAGAGCAGGGAGAGGAGAGGGAAGAGTAGGAAGAGTAGGGAGGGGAGAGGGAAGAGCAGGAAGAGGAGAGGGAAGACTAGGAGACATAGTGACCATCGACAAGGGTGTGCCGGGGGGCTGTAAAAAGTGGCCCTGGGAAAGACTGAGTTGAGATTCGTGGCTGAGAAGAGTATAAGTATTTCTTCCTCCCTCTCTCCCTCCTACACTCCCTCTCTCCCTTCCACACTCCCTCTCTTCCTTCCACCCTCCCTCTCTTCCTCTCTCGCTCTCTTCCTCCCTCGCTTCCTCTCTCACTCCCTCCCTCTCCCTCTCTTCCTCTCACCATCCCTCTCTCCCTCTCTCCCTCCCTCTTCTCCTTTTGTCTTTTTTCTCTTCTCTTCCTCTGAACTGTTTTCCCATATTTTTTTTGTCTTCTCTCTTTTCTTCCATTATCCTTTATTCCCTCTGACCCATTTTCCTATTTTATTTCACCCTCACTTCTCCTTTTTCTCATCTGCATCTTTCTCTCTTCCATTATCCTTTTTGCTATCTATCTATCCCCATTATTTTCTCTCTTGTTGTATCTCTCTTCTATCTCCCCTTTTTATCTATCTGTCCCTATTTCACATCTTCATCATCATCTTTCTCTCTTCCATCTACCAACCTTACAATTTCTCTCTCTCCCATACCTTTTTTTTTATCCACCCACCACCCCTTCCTCTCCTTCATTCTTCTGTCTCTCCTTTTTATTTATCTGTCCCTATTTCGCATCTTCATCTTTCTCTCTTCCTTACAATTTTTCTCTTCTCTCATACCTTTTTTTTATCCACCCACCACCCCTTCCTATCCTTCATTCTTCTATCTCTCCATCCCTTCCTTGTCTTTCATCTTCTGCACATCATTCTTCCTTTGTTCATTCTATCTCATTTGTTTTTTTTTTCTCTCTCTCCAGTCACATTTTTTTTCTTTCAAGCTATCTTCTTCTTTATCTTTCGTTTCGTGTATGTCCCTTTCTTTCCTTCACCATTTTCTTCTTTTCTCATTTCTCCCTATGTTTATCTTTCCATTCTCTCCATGCACCCTATTCCCCCCACCCCCTTACACACACACACACACACACACACACACACACACACACACACACACACACACTTCCTCCCCTTCTTCTGTTCTATTCCTTTTTATCTCATTGTCTTCGTCTCGCGGTAAACATGAATGAATCTTTCTCGGTAAAATGGGGGGAAGGGTAAATTAGGGAGTGTAGGGAAAGGGAGAGGGGGTAGGAAGGGAAGGGGGAAGTAAGGAAGGGGAGGGATAGGGACGACGAATGAATGGAATAGGGCGATACAAAAAGAGGAAGATAATGGAAAACAGAAAGAAAGAGGATGATTGGAAGAGAGAAAAGTGACAAGGAAGAAGGGAGGAGGAAGGGAAGTATAGAGGAAAGAAAGGAATAGAAAAAAGAGAAGAAAAGGTAGAAAGGAGAAAGGAAAGAGTGGGAGAGGGATAGAAAATAATAAAAAAGGGATTGAAAAGGGGAAGGGAAATTTGGATAAAGGAAATGTGTGAATGGGAAAGTAAACAGGGGAGACGAGACGAAACGAGGAGGAGGAGGAGGAGGAGGAGGAAAATGAGGAGAAGGAAGAGGAGGAGGAGAAGGAGGATGAGGAAGAAGAAGAAGAAGAAGAAGAGGAGGAGGAGGAGGAGGAGGAAGAGGAAGAGAAGGAAGAAGAAGAAGAGGAGGAGGATGATGAGGAGGAGGATGATGAGGAGGAGGATGATGAGGAGGAGGAGGAAGAGAAGGAGGAGGAAGAGAAGGAGGAGGAGGAGGAGGAAGAGGAGGAGGAGGTGGAGGAGGAGGAGGAGGACCTGTTAATCCTTGACCCGTTAGACCTGACCTTGATGTGGAGGGGGATTGGAGTGGGAGGGGGAGGGGGGGTCAGGGCTTGGAGAATGACCCCTACCTCCTTCACCCATCTGACTTTTTATTATTTTATATCAAGGAATGGTGGGAGGGAAAGGATAAGTAAGAGAAGGGGGGTTGGAGTGGGAGGTGGGGGGGGGAGTTGGAGTGGGATGTGGGGGGGAGTTGGAGTGGGAGGTGGGGGGGAGGGACTAGAACCTGAAGAATAACCCCTACCTCCTTCACCCACCTTCCATCTCCCTTTTTTTTTTTTTTTTTTTTTTTTTTTTTTATCAAGGAAAGGTGGGAGGATAAGAGTGTTAAGTTGGATGAAGTGGAAGTAAGAGGATTATAGTATAGGGAAGGGTTTATCACTTGGGTTTTTACTGTAAAGGATTTCAGTTCTATACGTTTGTTTACTTCTGTCATTCTTAGCATTTGGTTGTTCATTTCCTGGCATAGTGGATTCAGAAACTCTTAATTAAGGAACCTGTGATGTAGTCAGAAAATTGGAGGTTAGTGAGTCCTTCAAATATTGCCACGAAACACAACTTATATGAAAGGAGCTTGTTTCGTGGCATAGTCAGGAGGAATCAGAAGCCTCCAATTTTTATACACGATCACAGGGTCCTTAAGGGAAGATTCTATTGTTAGTAAATTGGAATGTTACTGATTCCTCCTAACACTGACATGAAACTGCAGATCCCCTATTAGTATCATTAAGGTTGTCTGTTATCCTGGCTGAGTTTGGAGGGATCAGAGACCTTCCAATAAATTCACTATAAACAAGAGAATCTCCCCTTAATTAACCAACTACATTAGGGGGCCTGTATCTCTAGTGAACATATAGGGGCAAAATTATATGTATGGCAGTAGTGATTGATGAGGAACTACGGGATAGAAATCAGAGTGAGGCGTTTCCTGCTCATGGACTCTGAATCACGCTGCCCTTGTGTGCCACGCCCCCCTTCTCAACCTGGTCATCATTGTCCCCCTCACCCCACTCCCGAACCCTGCCCTGCCAACACCGGATATCACGAGAGAGAGAGAGAGAGAGAGAGAGAGAGAGAGAGAGAGAGAGAGAGAGAGAGAGAGAACAGGACAAATCAGGTTATATAAAAGGAAAAAAAAGAACACAGAGAGAGAGAGAGAGAGAGAGAGAGAGAGAGAGAGAGAGAGAGAGAGAGAGAGAGAGAGAGAGAGAGAGAGAGAGAGAGAGAAGGAAGGAATACACTGAAAATTGTGTAGTGAGTTCCCTCTCCCATTCATCCCCCCTATCCCTTCTACACACACACACACACACACACACACACACACACCTTCCTCACTCAGCTACCACATAATATTATCTCTGGTCTACCTTCTCGTCACTCACTTTCCCTTTCCTCCCCCTCACACCCTCACCCTCCCCACACGTCCCTCTGGTGTTTCAAATCATCGGGGTTGTAACATGTAGATGACCCTGAAGACTCTTGACTAATGTAAGTTTTGTCATTGTTTACATTAAGGACCCTGTAATCGTGTGTGAGACCTGGTGGCTTCTGATTCCTCCTGACCATGCCACGAAACAAGCTCCTTTCCATATAGGGATGTGTGTGTGTGTGTGTGTGTGTGTTTCGTGGCAATATTTGATGGACTCGTTTATCTCCAATTTTCTTACTACATCACAAAGTCCATTAAAGACCCTGTGTACGTGTATGAAAATTGGAGGCTTCTGATTCCTCCTGACAATGCCACGAAACAAGCTCCTTTCCATATAGGCTAGGTGTGTGTTTCGTGACAATATTTGAAGGACTCGTTTATCTCCAATTTTCTGACTACATCACAGGGTCCCATAAGTGCACAGCGATTGTTGGTGTCATAATTTCAGGTGAATGAATGACAGTGAGTGAAACCTGCTTGGACTCATTAAATACATAAATTCTGGACTAAGGAGAACATTCATATTCTATTACATCAACTCTGGACTGAGCGAGAACATGTATTTATATCTTATTTAGTTTCAGTTTCATGCTTAGGAACACTTTCGTTGACCTTCTGAATTGTCAAACGATAGAAAACGGAGAATTAAGTAATATTTATGGCAGACTACGAATATATCGAACCACAGTCACCAATTTGTATGGTCCAAAATTACTTTATGCCCTTTGTTTTGTTTTGTTTTTTGACCAGATGTTATTCCCTTAGTATTGCAATAACTATGACACATGGAATACATAGGTTATAATCGATCCATAAAATTGATTCTCAACCACTGAAATCCCCGAGTGTGAAGCCTGAGATAAGAAACCAACCAGGTATAGTGACAGCTCAGAACAGTCTTGAAGGAATAATACACTTTTGATTAAACATATCGGTGGTGTTTCGTGGCAATATTTGAAGGACTCGCTAACCTCCCAATTTTCTGACTCCTTAACCATGGATATAAGAGCCGGAAGCTTCTGGCGTGGCTCGATTACACACCTCAACAACAACAACAACAAAACGCAAAACGACCTTGAATCGCACAATTACTTCCGCACTGTCGCATCACACAACAAACAGTGTCAGCGGTCTGTGTGAAAGTGGCCAGTCATGGAAAGGTTAGGTAGGTTGGTTGACTGGCTGCTAGGCTGGCTAACGGGTATGTGGGATAACATAATTACCTACTGATGTTGCTGCTCTAGGCGGTCGGTGGAATAATTGGATGATAAGAGGCTGTTGTTTACATTATGAGAGCGATTCATGGATGGATGGATACTTGAATAGATAGATAGATAGATAGATAGAGAGTGAGTGAGTGTATGTGTGCGTGTGTGTGTATGAGGGAGTGGGACATAGATAGATAGATAGATAGAGAATATGTGTGTGTGCGTGTGTGCGTATGAGAGAGTGGGAAATAGATAGATAGAGATAGATAGAGAGAGTGTGTGTACGTGTGTGAGGGAGTGGGAGATAGATAGATAGATAGATAGAGTGTGTGTGTGTGTGAGAGAGAGTGAGAGAGACAGAGGTTATACGGCAGGATGTAGAGTGAGAGGTATGAGAGCATGGAGGAATGTGAAGGCGTGACGTGAAATGAAGCAAGGACAGGATCTCTGGCTGGCTTATGCCCCGAGTTTCATGGGATGTAAACAACACCTTCTCCACACGAGGGTCTATATAGTCGACTCATAATCCAGTAACCACATCATCACCTCCCCCCTTTTTTTTTCTCTTCGTTTCTCGGTCGATCCCTATACCATCATTAGTGTGCCCCTTGAGACATATCCACACTAGCGATAAGAAATAGCTGAACACTTTCTTAGTCATAGTCATGCTTCGTCACTCTTGGTGCAACTTATCTACAAATATACATTCTAAGTGAACCGGTGCAAGAAAATAAAAAATAAATACACACTCATTCTTGCTACTCCTATAGAAGCATTCTGTGATATAATTATTTTTAGTGTTCAGTCTGAGAAAGATTTACGTACGTACGATTTAAAAATTATATACATGTAAATGATAATAACAATAATAATACCAGTCTAAAAAGCGAAGTACTGGTCGGGCCGGAACAAGATAAAATTTCACTCATATTGAAGGGACTTATCTGATGAAACGTGCCCCTCCCCCCACCACCACCAGTCACTCTCTCCTTCAGGTTTCCCTCCACTATTTACTCCCTCCTTCAGGTTCCCTCCACTATTTACTCTCTCCTTCAGGTTTCCTTCCACTATTTACTCCCTCCTTCAGGTTTCCCTCCACTATTTACTCTCTCCTTCAGGTTCCCTCCACTATTTACTCCCTCCTTCAGGTTTCCCTCCACTATTTACTCTCTCCTTCAGGTTCCCTCCACTATTTACTCCCTCCTTCAGGTTTCCCTCCACTATTTACTCCCTCCTTCAGGTTTTCCTTCACTATCTACACCACACATATTCTCCCCCCCTTTTCTTCAGAGTCGTAAGTTCCCCATCTTCTTTCTGTCTGTCTGTCTGTCTGTCATCGTTTATCTCTCCAGCACAATTAATTTCTCTTTCATCCATCCCGAACCTTTAACTTTTTCACCCTATCTACCCGGGATACTCTATAACTATACACTTGCAACACTCCCCACTACCACTACCTCCCACTATATTACCCTTCGCCATCATCACTATATAGCTTTCCTAATGCCATGTCCCCGTTCCATTAGTCCCTTCATCACTATCTTCACTGCCCCTCTCTTTCTCTCTCTTAATTGCACTATATTTTAAGGACCCTGTTGATCGTGTATGAGTATTGGAGGCTTCTGATTCCTCCTGACTATGCCACAAAACACGCTCCTTCCCTATAGGTGGTGTTTCGTGGCAATATTTGAAGAACTCATTTACCTACAATTTTCCAACTACATCACAAGGTCCCTTAAGCCTTTTACTTCATTTTCCCCAACCGCTCTCAGCAAACATGTATAATTAATGGTTATCTTTAAAAATTCTTCCCATGAGCCTTACTTTGTTTTACCCCCGAACACTTTGTAATGCAAATATTGAAAAAAATTCGCATGTTCATATCAACTCTTATAGAATAACAAATATTGTGTTTATATTGTCACAGTGAATTTCCAAGTTTAATTAAATGCTGTTTATTTCCCTTGCAACTCTACGGATATTACACTTGCGAGATGAAATGGGAGAAGCACTAAACGTTGAAGGCATTAATATTAATAAATGATACAGTACAAGGGACCTCAAACATTTTTAGATAGTTGCAGAGTTGGAGCTGATAATGATTTACACAAATAAAAGAGAATCGTGTACAAGGGATGACACGCCACGACAAACAGTAATAAGTGGGTAGATCCAGACGCGAGGTTGAGGTTCTGATTTGTAAGCCATGCAGGGGCGAGTTACAGGCCCCGTTACCGGTCGGTGTTCTAGAGGGAAGCTACGATCACTTCCTACAACAGGCAGGCAATATTCCACACCAACCAGATAGATTTTTTTTGGCATCAATATCCCAGAACGGAAAGAAAATGAAATTATTGCACGTCTCCTTAGATATTTCGTACACTCCATCAGATTGCAATAGGTCTAATCCATCGGGATGAAAGTAGGCCTGGATGGGATTCGAGTAAGCAGCGTCCAGTACCTCCATTTTCACTGTCAGTCACATTCGTTCACTAAAACAGATGGACACCAGAGGAGACACTTGACTCTGACGACACATTCCAGTCGTATGTACACATCCACAGGACAGATACAAGTTTAGGTGTGTATGTGTCTAATTAATGTATGATCAGTATGTTTACATGTTATTAAAAGTAAACATAGCTGTGTACATTTGTGTGGATAAATAGGTGTTGTGTTGTCCCGTACCTGGGAATATGCAGGAGGGTAGTCTTGGTTCTGAGCCACCATGGCGTTGAGATCTCCTTAACCAAGTGTCTTAAGTTCCAACAGCCGCTTCCGACACTAAGCAAGGGGACTGATATTCAACCACTACCTTCAACAGAGCCTGAGTGGACTAGAGTCCTGCCAGCTCCTCAATATTTATCTCCTGGGACTCCCTAAACCCCTCCCACTTCACCAGCAAGCTCCGCCCAGCAGTGTTATCTCAGGAAACTAATATCTAGTGGTGTATGGCGACTACCTGTCTCATTCTTCTTTATATTACCGCTCTCACTATCTTCCAGTGTCAATGTGTTGTTATGTACCAAAGAATAGTAATTATGAATGAACACGCCCCCAGGTGACCCAGTTTCAAATTTGTTGGGTGCAAAACGACCCCGTGACGTCATCAGTGACGAGTGTACCTGCATCATATCCATCATTATCATTGTGTTTTTTCACGTACAGTATATTGATTTTCTTTATACTAGTTTACCTTAGTAGAAGTATCGAAATGGAATGACCTAATGTCCATAACGTGGTTATATACTGACTGATTATACACTTATGAACACCAACCAGACGCCAGTATAGAATTGCAGTACAACACTTTTTACCTAGGAAGATTAACTCGTATGTTGTCCTGTGACGTGACTCATTAAACCTTCTACGTCAACAACTATTAATAGTGAAAGAGGAGGAGAAACATAAATGACTTCCACCTGTGGAGTGTAAGACGGACGCACGTGGCCTCCACACTCGTGGTGGCCAAGGGGGCGGGGCCATACCTTTGGAGGGTTCAGGGACCCAACACCCAGTCCTTCCTTCCTTCCTTCCTCCCTCCCTCCCTTCCTCCTCCTCTCTTGTGTCTCACCTCGGAAACATCCACAGATCAGCTGATTGGGATAGGCAAAATAATAGAAATGTTCTTACGTTGTAGTGTTTTCTGTATTTACCAATCAGCGACACACCTCAACGACAGTCAGGGGGACGTAGTATCTAAAGGTAGAGATCAGTCAGTGTTGTTGAGTATATAACTGTGATGCGGATTTGAGAGATAAACATTCTGACCAGACAGTACTTCCCGCCATTCATCCCCCCTCGCCGCCCATCCCAACAACACATAATTATAGGCCTCGTTTTTAGACGTCATGACTAAAGCATATAATGTAACAAACACTGTCGATTGAAACACTGGATATAATTTAGTACTCACACCTTTGACCGACTGTACTGAAGTAGGGAAGATATTGCATAAAGTTTTACCATAGTTTGTTTATCATCCTGAGACTCGCTCGGACTTTGCCAAACAGAGATTAATTAGTGCTGTTTGTGGCAGCTATGAATGAGTATAAGAAAGTGAATCATACCAACTGGGAATCATACCAACGCCGGCTTGATGTGGAGTTAAGACCATGGAAGTACTAATATAATCTCTATACAAAATACATGAATAATCTGAGTCTCCTGTGGATATGTTTCAGCTTTCTTACTTGAGCATGTATGTATGTTCAACTGGAGGATTGTCTGGGTAAAGGAATGACTGCATGTGTGACGAGAACTGCATGGTGGGTTGGCTACATGTAGAGGGGTCCTTGGTGTGATGTGGCATCTTCGCATGACTCATACTTTTATTTGAGATTTTTCTTGTCACGAAGGCGTCAAAATTAACACAATTATATTTTTATTTACCAGGTTTCAATTTTATGCCTAGACTCATCCTGGATTGAACACCGGAGTTGCTTAAGATACACCTTTTGTGTGGAACGTACTGAGATATCCGCACTCAAATATATATACTGTATACATATAAATATTTTCTTTCCATGACTTCCGCTCACGCCTGCACGTGTGTCTAATTATGTGTGAACGGTAAAGTCAGGTTTACATCTCGTTGGTAGTTTATTTACATCCTCACACGACAATTTTACTGGTGTTATGTTGGGTGCAATAATGGTTTGAGGGTTGGAGTTATGTTGTGTTAAGTAATGTAATGTGAGGTGAGTTATGTAGTGTGAGGTGAGTTATGTTGTGTTAAGTATTGTAATGTGAGGTGAGTTATGTAGTGTGAGGTGAGGTATGTTAAGTAATGTAGTGTGAGGTATGCTGTGTTAAGTAATGTAGTGTGAGGTGAGTTATGTTGTGTTAAGTTAGGTGAGTGACCATCCAGTGAGGTGGGAGCCGAGGTCACCTTACTTTGAACCAGTTTCAGCCAGTCAAGGGGCCACGACAGGTAGCCAGTACTTGCACCCCCCCCCCTCCCCCTCCCCCTTGTGGTAGTATTGGTTAAAGGGGTGCGGGAATAGGGGCACAGACTTGGGGGGGGGGGCGGTGCAGGAATCGGGGGACAGGCTTGGGGTGGGTAGAAAGCTTGTCCCCTATTCCCGCACCCCCCTAACCCCCCCAAGCCTGTCCCCCTACTCCCGCACCCCCCAAGCCTGTCACCTACTCCCGCACCCCCCAAAACCCCCCCAAGTCTGTCCCCCTATTCCCGCACCCCCTTAAACCTCTCTCTGTTATCACTGGAATAATGAGAGGATAGAAAGTGTTAGTATCAAAGGATATCTATAACCAAGAACGCTATTTGACGACCGACGAAGGTAAAGTTTAATGGTATGGTAATAAATGACCAACGACGTACAGTACACTAGTATGTAATATGTATACAGCGGTGTTTTGGTGGCTACAATGTGGGTATATGTCGCCCACAATAGAAACGAAAGGGGTACAAGTAAAGTAAAAGGGGACAAAAAGAGAGAGGGAAATTGGTTTCAGGTTTGTTGTCGAAAAAAAAGAGAGGAGAGGGTAGAATGTCGGAAGGTTAAGAGGTACGGGTGTACTTGTGAAGAGAGAGAGAGAGAGAGAGAGAGAGAGAGAGAGAGAGAGAGAGAGAGAGAGGGGGGGGGGGGCGAGTAGAAATATAGTCGAGATTATATATGTTGTTTTCTTTCTATCTTTGGTTTTAACTCCAGAACGTAATTAACTCGTTGATAAAAGCACCTGACTGGGTATTTTGACGCCTTGATAGTAAAGGCGATAGAGAATCACTATCACGAAAAGATAACAAGTCATTTTAGTGCTGAAGTTCGAGGTTGTTTCAATGAGGGATTAGATTGTTTACTTACTGAATATTGAATGAGGGAAAGGGACCTGATATTTATGTTTTTTTTTTTTTTTTTTTTTTAAATTTGTTTTGATATTTATTTACTTGTTTTGATATTTATTTACTTGTTTTGATATTTATTTATTTGTTTTGCATAGTTATTTAAGCATTCTTATTATTAGTTAAGTTAACCTTCTGAAAAGCTGACTGTAGTTTGGTATGGGGGTTAACTTGTATTTTGTACTGTATTATGTACAGTACTTGTATATTTTGTATGTTGTATTGTAGTTTTGTATGGTGGGGGGGGGGGGTAACTTGAACCTGACCGACCAACACTCCTCCCCATCCTCAGGGAAATGGATTTGAGGTTTGATATTGACAGAAACCAACAGAGAAATGCGTCGACGTGTGTTGGGTGAGACCTTGGTCGAGATTTCGGTGGCCTTTCTTTGGTCCTAGGAGCCTGCAGTGTATGAACAATGACAGATGGTGAGTCAGGGTGTGATCCAACATATTTATATATAGCCTGGCGACCTGAGCTGAGCTGCATGTTAATTAAGGACCCTGTGATCGACGTGTATGAAAATTTATGGCTTCTGATTTCTCCTGACCATGCCACGAAACAAGCTCCTTTGATATAGGTGTGTGAGTTTCGTGGCAATATTTGAAGGACTCGCACACCTCCAATTTTCTGACTACAACACGGGGTCCCTTAACAGAAGGCCGTAAGGAAAGAAGAAACTTACTGGTGTGTCCAAAACTTTGCATACTATCAAAAAGGGATCATATAAAACTGGGCATTATAAACGAGATTAAAAAGTAGCGAGCGGATTCCTTTCGTCCATAATAACAAACAAGTCTGATAAGCACAACATTAAGTGGGTCACAATCCTCAGCGGAAACACCATCTTCACAACTCTCTATACTGTGAATATTCTGTGATATATTTGTTCACCCCTGTAGCCTTAGTTGTTCTGTAATCTGTGACGAGAAAAATGGTGTTGTTTATGAGTTAGATATTTTGGCCTGTAGTACTTCAACGATAGTATTCTGTGACATATACAGTATACCCGTGATTCCTCTAAACCCGTGATTCCTCTAAACAATTCCAAGCAACAGACTGCCATTATTTTCTGTAATAATAATAATCTACTTCGAGAATAATTATTGTGTAGTTAACGAATTGGTTGTTTTGGCATGTAGTATTTGAAAGTGAGGACTGAATGCTTCCCCCCTAAGAGAGTATAAATTATCAAGGGATGTGATAATTAGAATGTTATGGCAAGAATTGAATTGGAGAGGAAAATGGGAAACGACGCTACTAGGCCTGGAAGACCCTGTAGTATACGAGGAAGATAGAGAAGAGGGAGATGAAGCTAGACGAGGAAGATAGAGAAGAGGGAGATGAAGCTAGACGAGGAAGATAGAGAAGAGGGAGATGAAGCTAGACGAGGAAGATAGAGAAGAGGGAGATGAAGCTAGACGAGGAAGATAGAGAAGAGGGAGAAGAAGCTAGACAAATTTAGAAGGCAAGTATAGTGACAGCTGGAGAATGAATAGAGAGTGGCTTAGGTTAGAAGGGCACCTATAATCCATAAAGGGGCCAATACAGTGTTGATAAATCTGAAGTCACTTATTATTCCTACAAACTACTCAAAGCAACAGACCCCCATCATTATAATTTTTTTTTCCCATATTCCTACAAACTATTCAAAGCAACAGACCACCATCATTATATATTTTTTTCCTTATTCCTACAAACTATTCAAAGCAACAGACCCCCATCATTATAATTTTTTTCCCTTATTCCTACAAACTATTCAAAGCAACAGACCACCATCATTATATTTTTTTTCCATATTCCTACAAACTATTCAAAGCAACAGACCACCATCATTATAATTTTGTTTCCTTATTCCTACAAACTATTCAAAGCAACAGACCACCATCATTATAATTTTTTTTTTCCTTATTCCTACAAACTATTCTAAGCAACAGACCACCATCATTAGAATTTTTTTTTTCCATATTCCTACAAACTATTCAAAGCAACAGACCACCATCATTATAATTTTTTTTTTCCATATTCCTACAAACTATTCAAAGCAACAGACCACCATCATTATAATTTTTTTCCTGGTCCTGTTTCCTGGTATGTTTTGTAGGAATCAAGGCACTCCAATGTATCACAAGTTATATTACCCACTTAAGTACTGAATGCTCATCACAGGAAATACCCACCAACAGGAAAATCAAGTCCAGAGTCGTCAGCTGTTTTGTTTAGTGGTGAAAGCTGGAATTTTTGTATTGAAATTAGTGATCGAGACTGAAGAACAAAATTAATAATATCTGGAGGAGCTTGCATGGGATAACAATAGTTCTACTGTAAAAAAACAATCTCTTGCAGCCATAGAGAATTATAAACTCTGGTGGTCATTGAGAATCAAAATATTTAAATTGCTTCACGGAAAAATTGTGAGGGTTTAGAAACATATCGCGAAGACAATAAAAGAAAATTAGATTGAGTTGTCGGTGAAAGAAAGACCAATAAAATAATCGAGGACTAGTTTAAGGGGGTGCGGGAATAGGGGGACAGGCTTGGGGGGATTTAGGGGGGTGCGGGAGTAGGGGACAGGCTTAGGGGGGTTTAGGGGGGTGAGGGAGTAGGGGGACAGGCTTGGGGGGGGGGTTAGGGGTGTGTGGGAATAGGGGACAGGCTTTCTACACACTCCAAGCCTGTCCCCTTATTCCCGCACCCCCCAACCCCCCCCCCCCCCCCACCAAGCCTGTTCTCTACTCCCGTACCCCCTTAGTTTAATGTATGTAAGAATTGAGGGTAGTGAAGTAGGTTATCAGAGAGGTGTAAACTTCCTCTGTGCCAGTATAAATATATCAATAAAGTTTTCAGGTCATATTGCTACCATTATTTTCCTCCTTTATAATGCTGGATATATCATTTACCATATTGAGTGTCTACCTGGCCACCTGAATGTAAACAATGACGTTCACGCATCAGCAGTTATTAAAACGAAGGACGGGAAGAAGAATTTATGTTCTGTAAATAGAAAATGAAAGTTATAAAAGGTAAAGGTTACACAGAAAACTTAACGATGAATTCAGGGAGTGTGTGTGGACCAATTTTTGTTCCTATAGTTATACTGAACTAAGCAGTATCATCTCTCTCTGTGTGTGTGTTGGTGGACCTTGACTTTGTTATGCATAGCGCTGCTCGACCTTCTCTTGTTTTGACTGCAAAGATGATAGCCTATACACGAGTCCTGTCCTACTCTGCCCTCATTGCTTCACACACAGTATTACCTGTAACAGTTAAGTCACACCAAACAAGAACACTTTTAGTACATCATCATGAATAGTAAGTGGTTTAATCATGGAGGTAGTATGGGTTTAATGCTTCAGTGATTGTCCTCCTACTTCCCTCTCCCTCTCCTTCCCAACCTACATTCACAACAACAACAATGTATAAGTAAGGAGATACTAGCTGTTGTTATATATTTCTCATTTTTATCCTCTTAGTTATAGTTGTAGTAGTAAGTGGTTTAATGCTACAGTGATTGTCCTCCTACTTCCCTCTCCCTCTCACTCCCACCCTGCATTCACTACAACAACAACAATGTATAAGTAAGGAGATACTAGCTGTTGTTAAATATTTCTCACTTTGTGTAGCGGTTTTATCCTCTTAGTTAATAGTTGTAGTAGTAAGTGGTTTAATGCTACAGTGATTGATTATCCACCTACATTGTCATTCAGGTCCTTGAGGGCTGCTGGTTGCTGGTCTGACATCTTGCACTACACCGAGTTCTGTCCAAACAAACCAAACCAAAGATTGATTTAGTAGATGTAAGTCGTAATCAGTTAGTTGTTAGGAGGTATATTATGGTACACTGTTGGTAATTCTGGAGCAACTGATTCCTCTATATTATACCCAACAACAGGACACCGTTATTTTTGTCATTTTAGTCCTATTTCCTGGCATACTTTGGAGGAATCAAGGCACTTCAATGAACCAAAAGTGTGTTATCCCCTTAATTAAATATCGTACCGTACCACTGCTTAGGGGAAAACCTTATCTATTTGTCACAGTAAAACGTCAGCAATAATATGACACACACACACACACACACACACACACACACACACACACACACAAAATGAACTATAGTGATACCAGTGCTACCACCTCTAACAGAATGACTTGTGTGATAATATTATGCTTATATCACCTACATGTACTGCATTGGTTGGTAAAGTTAGGAAATAATTTAATAAGCAATGATGGAACCGTGAAACCTTAAGATATAGTCATTACTAGAACATAATATTCAGGGGTATGAGAGTAGCTTACAACACAGCTGTTTCATTCGGGAACAGTGAAGATAGAGTACTAAGAAACCACACTTGTTTAGTCGATTATTGAATACGTCATATTATGTCGATTAGCTCATACATACACTGAGCTTTACAACGCCTTCCTTACTAAACACCGAAATAACTCACCTTAAATCAGAATCACTAGCAACAACAAACACGACCAGAAAAACCTAACACACTACACCTCTGAAAGCCTGAGCATGACTAGTATCCCAACTTGAACACTTGTGGATCTGATCAGACCACCTGTGCTAAATTTGAATAGTATATATATAAATGTAGCCCCATTTTGTAGGGTTCAATGAGACTCACCAGCATAAAAATTATTTCCCTCACTGGATTTTTTAATGTTGCTTATTATAATAGGTTTGGGCCCCAGCTTCGAAACTATGCAATTAAAGGGATTTCCTTACGTAACAAGCCAAGAGGTAGTCTGAGCTGTGTTGTATTATCTTACGTCATTATACACACACACACACACACACACACACACACACACACACACACACACACACACACACACACACACACACACACACACACACACACACAAGTACGTCTTATATATACAAACCAGGCACACCTGCTAATTAAGAGTAGAGCTGGCATGTAAAGAAGTAATCTTCCTAATTCTAAGATGGATATGCCATGTAATTAAATGAGAAGATATGAATAAGAAGTGAAGTAATGTGATAAAAAAAAAAACTGAAATTATGGCCTCGTTATAAAAACTCAATAACAATATAAAAAAGATGATATTTTCTATCTCGTATGAAGGAAAAAATGTAAGATTGACAATTAAAAGAACCTTATGCTTAAGTGTGCGTGTGTTTACGACCGTGCATTTGTGTGTGTGTTAACGACTGTATATTGTGTATGTGTGTGTGTGTGTGTTAACGACTGTATATATATATAGTGTGTGTGTGTGTGTGTGTGTGTGTGTGTGTGTGTGTGTGTGTGTGTGTGTGTGTGTGTTAGCGACTGTATATATATTGTGTGTGTGTGTGTGTGTGTGTGTTAGCGACTGTATATATATATTGTGTGTGTGTGTGTGTGTGTGTGTGTGTGTGTGTGTGTGTATGAGGTAACGTTGTGGTCTGCTCTACGCCATTCGATCTCAACCCATTCATCTCCAGCAACCCTTACCTCCTACTGTACCTACGCATTATCCTCATTCACCCCATCTCTCCTACTGACTCTCTCTTATCCATTACTCATTTTTCTTTCATCCTCATTCATCTCATCTCTCCTACTGACTCTTTCTTATTCACCTCTCCTTCTTCTGTACACTTTTACTCATTTATCTTTGCTCCTCATTCACCCCATCTCTCCTACTGACTCTCTCTTATCCATTACTCATTTTTCTTTCATCCTCATTCATCTCATCTTTCCTACTGCCTCTCTCTTATTCACCTCTCATTACTCTACAATTTTACTCATTTATCTTTGCTCCTTATTCACCTCATCTCTTCTCCTGACTCTCTCTTATCCACCTCTCCTTCCTCTGCACACCCTTACTCATTTATCTTTGCTCCTTATTCACTTCATCTCTCCTACTGACTCTCTCTTATCCACCTCTCCTTCCTATGTATACTCTTACTCATTTATCTTTGCTCCTTATTCACCTCATCTCTCCTACTGACTCTCTCTTATCCATATCTCCTTCCTCTGTACACTTTTACTCATTTATCTTTGCTCCTTATTCATCCCATTTCTCCTACTGACTCTCTCTTATCCACTTTTCCTTCATCTGTACACTCATCCACATTTTTCGTCTTTGCTCCACATTCATTTCTTCTTCCTTTTGTTTTCTTTGTATTTCTCTTTCAACTCATCTATCCACTCCTCTCCTATCCAACTCTCCTTCCTCTCTCTCTCTCTGCATGCACACTCTTCCTGAAATTGCAGTTCTCTTTTTTTTTATTACTTTATTCCTCCTTTTCTTAACTATACAATTCTTACTGATCACATGCATGACCTTTCCCAACTTCTCCCACTCACGCTTTTCTGTTCATATTTTCCTTTGTTTAGTTTTTATCCTACACTTTCCATTTTGGCATCAGGGTCTGCTATTTTTATTTCCATCATTCTCGATTTTTTTTTTTTTTTTTTTTTTTTTCATTTTAGTTGCTGTTGTTTTGGTCTCATCTTTTCTCTAGTTGGTGAATTTGAAGGTCTCTGATTCCTCCAAACTATGCCATGAAACAGATCCTCTAGTAGTACCAATGAAGGCGTCTGTTTACTGGCATAGTTTGGAGGAATCAGTAGCCTTCCAATTTACTGACAAGAGAATCTCCCCTTAAAAGTTTTGTTCCATATTCGTTATAAATAATAATAATAATAATAATAATAATGATGATGATAATAATAATGATGATAATAATGATAATAATGATAATAATAATAATAATAATGATGATAATAAAAATAATGATAATAATGATAATAATAATAATAATAATGATAATAATAATAATAATATTAATGATAATAATAATAATAATAATAGTTTAGTTCCATGATATACGGACTTGCATTAAGCTGAAGTGTCTCATTATCACAGGGAAAGTACAATACCTCAGTTTCCTATTCCTATGAGGTTCGATCTTACATAATTTGACTGTAATATGCCTTGACTTCACCACATTTAAGTCCCCTGTGAGGCTTCTGATTCCTTCTGACCATGCCACGAAACAAGCTCCTTCTGTATAGGTTATGTGTCGTTGCAATATTTGAAGGACTCATTTACTTCCAATTTATTTTCTGACTACAACACTGGGTCCATTAATTAACCTTACCTGACCTTGGCCTACCGTAACATAAATATTCAGTGTAACCTCTACTGTAAATAACCTGTAAAAATAGAAGTTAGATTTCGAAATTAAGCACACCCGTCGTAGCGTTGAGAAAATGTGTGTATTTTCTCCCTCGACTGTGATGGGTCAAATTAACTCTTAGAAAAAAACTCGGCATAAATTCCATCCTAAATTCTTCTTGCTGATGAATTATTGTTATTTTTATGTTTCATCACCAAGGTATTTATTCACATCTCTTTCTCCTTCCATCTCGGTTTTGTATTTTCGTTTCCCGTTCTTCACATCTCATCTTAACATCGGGTATATTTTTCTCTTTTCCTCGCCCTTCTTCTCGGCCATGCAGTGTAGAAAAAACAAAACAAAAAAACACACACACACACACACACACACACACACACACACACACACACACACACACACACACACACACACACACTCATACACACACACACACACACACACACACACACCCAGACACAGACACACACACACACACACACACACACACACACACATACAGACACACACACACACACACACACACATACACAGACACACACACACACACACAGACACAGACACAGACACACACACACACACAGACACACACACACACACCCCACTTTCACTTTTACACATCAGCAGCCAATTGTGACGGTCGACAGTATCAGGAATCCAAGTCAAGATGTTCAGAATCAAGCGTTGTGTTGTGGGAAAATCCTTCATCTCTGAGTAGTAAGCCTTGCTAGTACGCCTTAAGGGGGGGGCGGGAGTAGGGGACAGGCTTGGGGGGGGACTTGGGGGGGGGGGTGCGGGAATAAGGGGACAGGCTCGGGGGGGGGGTAGAATGCCTGTAACCTATTCCCTCACCCCTCTAACCACCCCCAACCCCCCCACCCAAGCCTGTCCCACAACTCCCTCACCTTCCAAAAACCCCACACCCCCCAAAACCCCCCACACCCCCAAGCCTGTCCCCCTATTCCCGCACCCCCTTAAGGGGAAATTGTCTTGTTGGAAAATTGGAAGGCTACTGATTCCTCCTAACAGACCCCCTCAATGGTACTAATAGGGGATCTGTTTCCTGGCATTGTTTGGAGGAATCTCACACATTCCAATTCACCAAGAAGAGAATCACCCCTTAAGAAGCAAGCACCCTGCGAAACGATTTTGTGTGTGTGTGTGTGTGTGTGTTGTGTTTGTGTGTGTGTGTGTGTGAGAGAGTGTGTGTGTGTGTGTGTGTGTGTGTGTGTGTGTGTGTGTGTGAGAGAGAGAGTGTGTATATGTGTGTGTGTGTGTGTGTGTGTGTGTGTGTGTGTGTGTGTGTGTGTGTGTGTGTATACTTATTATAAAAATATGCAGTTTAGTCAATAACTATCTGTAAATAATAAGGCTTTTGATGCCGGAAGTACTGGTTTTCCCTTAATGGTGTTCTTTATATCTTTTAGGCATAATATTTATTGGTTATTTATATCAGAAAGGCTTGATATCGTGTTGTAATTTTAGCTCGTAAGGAAGGCAGATATTGCAGAAATCCCCCTACCTATATACTTTACATATCTTGCCTATTATGGTACGAGTATAGTTTGAAGTTCGTGCCGTCAGTGTGGCTGTAGAGAAATTTTTACACAGAATTTCTTCCGCATTGAGCCTGGGGTTTTACTGTTAAGAATCTGTCTGGTTGTGAACGTTAGTGTAGTGGGGAGAGCTGAGGTGGCCAGCCTGTTGTGGGTATGGTGCCGAGGTAATATACAGTACAGGTGCCGAGCCGGTATACAGTTCAGTTCGTAGTAATGTTACCGGGTCCCCAGGCGTGTCTCATCCTCCTGACTACTGTACACTCACGTTGAATTGTCCTGTCAACACCTTCGAATGAAACGGCCTCGGTAAATTATGTGAAACTATAACCGTTGTGTCTGTAATATTGGTTTATAAGTTTAACTCAAATGGTTCACTTTCATTCACCAGAGACAGGAGTTTTGATCGTGACTGTACACCAAGGGACTGGGGTCGGTGCCACACCACCCCAGATATTTTCCTTAACGACATCACAAACCTCAGAAAACTTGAGATACAGAAATGCACGATATGGTGTATACAGTAAAGTCACTGTTTTCCTTAAAGCACATAATGCAGAAAGAATTAACATCCAACTCATCCAGATATAATTTGAATGAAAACATATTTCCATAAAAGATTGAGCAACAAAGTTTTGTATGTTGATGGGGAATATCAGGAAATTGTTCAAGCTGTAGACCTTCACTCATTTAACCTTGAGGTGTGGGAGAATACCCTAGTTTCAACACAGTGGCCATTATCTGCTGCTGATCACATTAAAACTTTTAAGTCGTGCTCTGTTCCCAAACGGTGAATCGCTCTTATTTCATTCCTGGGTGATATTTATCTGCTGCAGTGGAGTAAGTCGCCAGAACAGGCTGTAAGGTGGCAACACATTCACTGGTCATACCTTCCTTCAGAGACCCTGTGATCGTGTATGAGACTTGGTGGTTGTTGATTCCTTCTGACTATGCCACAAAACAAGCTCCTTTAATGTAAGTGTTGTTTCTTGGCAATGTTTGAAGGACTCCCTAACCTCCAGTTTTCTGACTACATCACAGGGGTCCTTAACCTTTACCCACCAACAACAACATTTCATTCACCCCAGTATTATGGTGCAAAGTCTAATAATATTTGGACATAGTGTGGAACTGGACGGTAGCGGTGAGAAAAGGTGATGGAAACTTTACTCCGTGTAACACCAACTATAGATAATATTCACGATTGTAAGCAAAACAAAAGAGTGTGGTGGCTTAACAACTCCTACTCTGCAAATGACTCTGTATATAATGATTGTCTCCATGACCTTTGTGTGTTTAAGAGACACGGATGTTTTTTGTTAACTGGTTCGTGATGTGGCTGGAATTGCTGTATAATGAATGAATTGGTTGAAATATTGGATCCAGTCCCCGGTTATGTGTTTAAGAGGAGATTCTCTTGGATATATACTGACAAACTGAATATACGTGAATTCAAACCCCCGCAATTTCAATGGCGTTTTAAGGAGCCCTGTGATGTAGTCAGAAAATTGGAGGTTCGAGAGTCCTTATAACATTGCCACGAAACACCACCTATATTAAAGGAGCTTGTTTCGTGGCAGAGTCAGGAGGAATCAATCAGAAGCCACCAGGTCCCACACACGATCACAGGGTCCCTTAATATATCCCTAGTGTTATTAAAGAGAAGATCTTATATTGCAATCGATTAAGGGGGTAATTCACTTTTTTTTGTTACATAGGAGTGCCATGATTTCTCCAAAGTATGCCAGGAAACAGGACCATAAATTTTGAACAAAGTTAATGGTGTTCTGTTGCTTGGAATAGTTTGGAGGAATCAACAGTTGCTTCAGATTGACCAACACGTCTGAGTACAGTAAAGAGTATAAAATAATCAGAGGACCCCATTCTGAAGACCTATAACACCTTAGAGTCTTTACGAGGTTGTGATTTATTATGATTATTATTTATTATTATTATTATTATTATTATTATTATTATTATTATTATTATTATTATTGTTATATTGTCTTATTGTCACGACACTATCTCTCTCTCACGGCTGACTGTGCAATACATAAACACTCGACGTATAAAAACAATGACATTTTCACCTGTGTTATGAAGTATAATTACCCTTTGTGGCACCGTGACTCTACCTACCGGGGCCACTCACACTTTTGTCTCTGTCCTTCCACTCCACCTCTCATTGTCCTCACACTTCACTCACACTTTTGTTGCTGCTCTTTCACTCAACCCCTCATTGTCCTCACACTTCACTCACACTTTTGTCTCTGTCCTTCCACTCCACCCCTCATTGTCCTCACACTTCACTCACACTTTTGTCTCTGTCCTTCCACTCAACCTCTCATTGTCCTCACACTTCACTCACACTTATGTCTCTGTCCTTCCACTCAACCCTTCATTGTCCTCACACTTCACTCACACTTTTGTCTCTGTCCTTCCATTCAACCCCTCATTGTCCTCACACTTCACTCACACTTTTGTCTCTGTCCTTCCACTCAACCCTTCATTGTCCTCACACTTCACTCACACTTTTGTCTCTGTCCTTCCACTCAACCCTTCATTGTCCTCACACTTCACTCACACTTTTGTCTCTGTCCTTCCACTCGACCCCTCATTGTCCTCACACTTCACTCACACTTTTGTTGCTGCTCTTTCACTCAACCCCTCATTTTCTTCACACTTCACTCACACTTTTGTCTGTCCTTCCACTCAACCCTTCATTGTCCTCACACTTCACTCACACTTTTGTCTCTGTCCTTCCACTCAACCCCTCATTTTCTTCACGCTTCACTCACACTTTTGTCTCTGTCCTTCCACTCAACCCCTCATTGTCCTCACACTTCACTCACACTTTTGTCTCTGTCCTTCCACTCAACCCCTCACCTTCCTCACACTTCACTCACACTTTTGTCTCTGTCCTTCCACTCAACCCCTCATTATCCTCACACTTCACTCACACTTTTGTCTCTGTCCTTCCACTCAACCCCTCACCTTCCTCACACTTTCATTCTTATCATCGTCACAGTCATCGTTGTATTTACTTCCTGGTCATCGTTTTATATCATTGTTACAGTCCTTTTTGTAATGTACTTGCTTCCTTAATACACTCTTAATTTTTACAATCCCAGCCACATCAATCATAATTTTTTTCACTCCTTTTCACTTATTGATCTCACTGGCCTTTTCTTGCCAAATTTTTATGTTCATCACTTCTACGTTCATAGTCTTAGAATCTGGTTACCTGGTTACTTCCTCATAACAATTCCTTACTCAACTCTTCCTCCAAATACCAGTTCATTTACTATCAGGATCTCCCCACATAGTCCTGCTCCGTTATCATTATTATTTTTTCTAGTATTTTCATCTTAGAGATTTTTCACATTCCTATCCCCAACAAGCATTTCCTCTCATGAAGTGTGTGTGTGATTCAGGAGTTACAACAGACTCTTGATTCTTGGACTTCTCAATGTCTAACTGGGCTGATTGTTCAAGGTTATGACTGTAGGAGCAAGTAGTGGATATTCAGTAATAGTGCATCTTTTTATTACGTGCCGGAAATAAGTGCAGGTTAAATCAAGGTCCTCGAAGCATTCACCCATTGTCAAAATAAAATTACCATTAATATATCAAGAATATCTCATAACTATTACTTTTTTTTATTTTTTTATTCCGATACAAAAACTCATCCACGTACATACATACACGCCAACCAACCAACCAACCCATAGTGAAATATGTGTCCTCATTCAGTTTTGAAAATACCTATAATCCTGTCAAGATGTGATGTATTATTTTTCGCCTCGTCTATAATGAAGATGCCTCCTCCTTCTTACCGATACCGTTCCTTCCCCCAACCAACCACTTCTTCTTTCCCCTTGAACATCCTCTGTACTTGTCCCAGACCACTTTTTATTTATCTCTCGTTGAACACCTCTCTGCCTTCCCTCGGACCATTCGGCACCTCTGACCTTTCCTTTCCCATTATTAACTTCTGATCTCTCCTTGAACATTGAACATCATCAGATCCCAGACCACTTTTTCTTTCCCTGAATTGATCACTGCCTTTCTTTCGATTCTGTTCTTCCTCTGAACATCTCTCTTTGTTCCAAGTAACTTTTTCCATACTCGTGGACACACATGCAGTTTACACCAGAATACTGTCTTATTTCTTCATTCCTGTTCCTCTGTTCTCTCAACCATGCATGTCTTCCTCTTCTCTCTTCCTACTCTTGTGTCCATCTCCTCTCCCATATTCACCCCACACACCACACACTCCCACGTCTCTTCCCCATCCACACCCACATCTCTTCCCCATCCTCACTCACGTCTCCTCACCACCCACACCTACGTCTCCTCCCCACCCACACTTCCCCACCCATATCCATATATCTTCTCCACCCACACCCACGTATCTTCCCCACCAAAACCAACATCTCCCCACCTACACCCACATCTCCCCACACACACCCACATCTCCTCCCCACCTACACCCACATCTCCTCCCCACCTACACCCAACTCTCTGGCCTACTTACACCACTCTTCTTCCTGCTCACAACCAGCTTATTCCACATCCACACCTTGGCTACCATTCTCCCCTTTCACAACGACTTGCAGGGAAAAGATAAAATTATATTACATATTATTTGAACTTGGCTACTCGCTTACGTTTAGTTCCACGATGTGATGGAAGATATAAACTGTACTTTGAAAACTGTATCTACAAGGCAAACGGTAATGTCATGAACACCTGAATCTCACCTGTATGTATTACCTGTTTTCGTGGAATATATACAGTACAAGCCTTCGTTCGAATTTGAGTGAATGTGTATTAATTTATTCTCTTGACTTTTTCATTGGAATCCGACATCACTGGGTAATAAATAGTCTATATAAGTGAGTGAATGAATAACTTGCCTTTCCACATCACCGTCCAACTGGTTCTTAGCTTGTCTGGTGGTGGCATGTTGTCTGCTCTGTCTGTCTGGTGGCCTGTCTGGTGGGCGGATACCTCTGTCTGTTGACCTGTCTACTATGTCATACCTGCCTGCTCTATCTGGCTTGTCTGTCTGTTCTGTCCATTGACGTGCCTGCTCTGTCTGACTTCTCTATTCTGTCCGATGACCTCTGCTATGTCTGACCTGCCTGTTCTGTCCATTGATCTGTCTACTATGTCTGACCTGCCTGCTCTGTCTGACCTGCCTGTTCTGTCCATTGACCTGTCTACTATGTCTGACCTGCCTGCCCTATGTCTGACCTGTCTGCTCTGTCTGGCTTGTCGACTATATCACTGGACCTGTTTGCTGCTAGCTGTGTGGTGGTTTGTCTACTGTGCCCATCTATCTATCTCATCCTTCACTCTACCTACCATGTTACCCTGCAGCCTTCTCCCTCTTCCTCTCCTAATATTTGCCTGTTTCACTTTAGTTCCAGCTTGTCATTACCAGCGTCTTACAGAGTGGTGAGTTTGGTTACGTCAATATCCGGAGTGTGATGATAAGGTGATGATAAAGTGATGGTGTTGGTAGAAAGGTTGATGAGTGTAGTGAGCTCGACTAAAATGTGATGGAATTTTTGTCACCATTCTTCTTCTTTTTCCTCTCTATAATAATTTCTTTATTTTCATTTCCACTTTTATACCTCATTACCTCCTATTCTTATTTTCCTTCTCTTTTTCTTCAATCCATTTTCTTTTTCTTCCTGGACAAGTGTATTATTATCATCAGAGACGTGCTCCAGGTGTGAGAGTGGGAGAGTAAAATTATTGATGCTGATTATAGTTGTGGGGAGCGACAGTACACCGTCCCCTGATCCTCACCCATCCCAATCTTTTTTATTTGTCTACTAACATCTGGACTTCTTCTCACCTTCCATGCCTACCTACCTGCTGAGATCATGAACAAGGGTAATAATTCTAAATCCAGTGGCACACATAGAAACCATCTTAGTGTCAAGTTCTGTGGCCCACCATCATGTTGGCTAACTTTATAATTATCATCCTTTATAATTAATAATCATATCCTTCATAACAATCAAATCTCATAGCAGTAACTTGAACTACAGGTAAAATATAAACTGTAACAGAAAGAGTCGTCGTTCAGAACCTGTCTAGTCGGTGTGTGTGTGTGTGTGTGTGTGTGTGTGTGTGTGTGTGTGTGTGTGTGTGTGTGTGTGTGTGTGTGTGTGTGTGTGTGTGTGTGTGTGTGTGTGTGTGTGTGAGGGAGGTAAGGAAGGGTATGTTTTGGGTACTTGTCTTACTCCGTACCGTTTTGTCTTCCTGTTTGCTTGGACTCGCGCCTGTTGTCTTCTCTCTGTTTTTGTGTATCTGTTTGCGTTTCATTCTTGTGTCATTCGTTCGTCTTATGTGATTAAATGTAATTCTATGTTTTCGTTTTTGTGCTTAATCTGTAGGCTTGTATATCTGTGGGTCTGTCTTTCGTTTTGCTTCCGTGTTTGTGTGTTGGTCATTTTATCTGCTTTTAATCTGTATGCATCTTTGTCTCACTTTGTCCATCTCTTTCCATCCGTCGTTCGTCTACCTTCTCCAGTGTTGATTTACTTACAGGTTATAGAAAAAGAACATAAATGAATACTGTTGATATGAATAATATTTCATTTAGGGAGATGGATGGGAAAAGATTTGAGACAGACAGATAGATCACCATTGTAGGTAAATGAAGAGACGTGTGTTGTTAACGAAATGCTGAGTTCGTAAATACTGGGACGTTATCTATTAATGATGAGACCTGTTAGTACATTGTGCCACTTAGTGATGAATGGGTGAGGAGTTCGTCTTTACTGAGGCTGAAGGTGACAGGATGAGATAGATTATGGTGAGGAATTAATTTGTATTGCTATTGTAAGGCTTCACTTGACAGGGTATGGTGAGACGGCACTTGACAGGGTATGGTGAGGCAGCACTTGACAGGGTATGGTGAGATAGGGATGACCTGGTAGAAGGAGACATGGGATGACATGAGAACCCAAAACTTAAGTAAAAGTGCATTAGTCCTGTTCAAATCGTACTTAATTAACAAGTAGGTTGGCAGGGTTGGCAGGTAAGACCAGGTAAGGCAGGGCTGGTAGTTAAGACAAGGTAAGACAGGGCTGGTAGGTAAGACAAGATGGTAAGGCAGGGCTGGTAGGTAAGACAAGAAGGTAAGGCAGGGCTGGTAGGTAAGATAAGGTAAGACAGGGCTGGTAGGTAAGACAAGAAGGTAAGACAGGGCTGGTAGGTAAGACAAGAAGGTAAGACAGGGCTGGTAGGTAAGACAAGGTAAGGCAGGGCTGGTAGGTAAGACAAGGTAAGACAGGGTTGGTAGGTAAGACAAGGTAAGACAGGGCTGGTAGGTAAGACAAGGTAAGACAGGGCTGGTAGGTAAGACAAGGTAAGGCAGGGCTGGTAGGTAAGACAAGGTAAGACAAGAAGGTAAGACAAGGCTGGTAGGTAAGACAGGGCTGGTAGGTAAGACAAGAAGGTAAGGCAGGGCTGGTAGGTAAGACAAGGTAAGACAAGAAGGTAAGGCAGGGCTGGTAGGTAAGGCAAGGTAAGACAAGAAGGTAAGACAGAGCTGAACGAATCAAGGTTAGGCAAGGGAGGACAAGGCACAGTGAAGGAGGGAGGAACGGAAACTAAAAAACTAAAAAAAGAAACTAAAAAAAGAACCCCAATGATTATCTCTGAGAACGGTTGCTGAGTTGTTGATTGGTTGTGGAGCAAGGCCATGTAGTTCAATCCCTCCAACTTGTTTTGCATTCACGAGTTCTGAACAAATAAACTTTTACCTAATTTATTGTATACATTTCTCGATTGATATTGCAAGCTCTTATTATGACACTCGTAAAAGGTAACTAGTTTATTGGTGACCACAAACTCTATTTATGTTTACCGTGGCGTCCATGTGGTCTGTCTGTACCGCAAAGTAATCATTTAGGATCTTTTATGTTTAAACTTAGTATCAGTTGAATAAAACCCTTAATAAAGAAAAGGCCTGAGGGAACTAACATGGAATGGGATAGGTCCAGCTTTTCTTTTATCTATATGATGATAATAATAATATATATACCGGTATATAAAATAATTTCATATTTGCCTCGGGTCTTGTTTATTAATAATGTAAGGAGCCGCATTCATCCAGTTCTCAATGCCGACCACTTGCCCAAGAAGGGGAGGGGACAGGCTGAGCAAAACATACCTGGGCAAATGTAAGAGCAGACAAGCAGGTATGTAAGCATGTGGGTTGGCAGGCAGGCAGGCAGACAGACAGGTAAGTAGATAGTCAAGCAAGCAAATAGGGAGGCAGGCAAGGAGATAAGCAAGCGTTACAGTAAGACAACAGGTGGGCAGGCAAGCAGGGAATTAGAAAGCCACCAAACAAACAGGTAGGTATGTAGATTAGCAGGGAGGCAAGCAGAAAGGTAGGTAGGTAAGCAGGCATGTAAACAGACAACCAGGAATATAGGTAGGAAAGTGGGCAGAGAAGACGGCGGCAATTATACTAACAGAAATGGAAACAGACCCGTGAACCGTGATGCTGGGAGGTGTACAGGTGGGTAGGTATTGGTAAACATATTAAGGACCCTGTGATCGTGTATGATAATTGGAGGCTTTTGATTCCTTCTGACCATGCCACGAAACAAGCTCCTTCCATATAAGTGGTGTTTTGTGGCAATGTTTGAAGGACTTGTTTACTTACCTCCATTTTTCTGACTACATCACAAGGTCCCTTAAGTTAGTAAAGCTGCATGGAGTTGCTAGGTGACTGGGTTGGTGGGTCATGCTTGTGGAGGTTAATAGGTCACGTTCATAGGTAGGTCAATGCCAGTAGGTCGTGTCAGTGGGTTATGTTAAGAAGGGCAGGATTCTATTGACTATTTGGAGGCTACTAATTCCTCCATACTGTGTCACTAAACAACATGTGTACACTGAGGGATTCTGTTTCGTTACGTAGTATTGAGGAATCGAAAGTAACCCATCAGTTCTCTCCACTGTCCTACCTATCTATCAATTTATCTAACAGTCTATTTTATCTAATTATATCTATATGTCCCCCAAGAGTATAATTAATAGACTAAGAATATATTACTTTGATCAAGCATTCTCCTTGGTGGATGTAAATATAGTCTGTCGGCTCAAAGTTAGGAAAGATTAAAGCATATTACTTAATTGGCAAGAAGCTGTTGAGTGAATGTCCTTGATGTTGTGTATACTGTAGTTGTAGTAGTAGTAGTAGTGTTGCCTGTAGGACTCTGATCAAACAAGGTGGAGGGAGGGGCAGGTCAGAATATTCACCTCAAGGACAGACTGATGCGGTCGAAAAAATAAAATAAAATAAAAAGAATGAAAATAGAACGGTGGTTGGGATAATAACAAAAAAAAGAGACCGTTGTTTGTTGATAGAAGAGATAGTGTTGTCTACCCTTTCTTTCTTAAGGACCCTGTGATCGTGAATGGGAATTGGTGGCTTCTGATTCCTCCTGACTATGCTACGAAACATGCTCCTTCCTTACAGGCGGTGTTTCGTGGCAAGATTTGAAGGCCTCGTGTACCTCCAATTTTCTGACTACATCACAGAGTCCCTCAAGGGGGAAGTACTGCACAGTGTTGGGAAGTCTGGAGCAACTGATTCCTCCAAAATATTCCAAGCAACAGGACCAAATTATTTTCTATAGTCTGATCCTGGTTCCTAGCATACTTTGGAGGAATCAAGGCGTTCTAAGTGTACCATCCCCTTAATCTCACAACACCTTACAACACTTATAGAGAGAACAACCACACCAAAGCCTGTTGTTTGTTATAGTTGTTGTTTGTTAGTGTTCTCGAACCTTCATTTGTTTCATTCAGTGGACCTCACAACACCGAGGTATTGTATAGTATTTACCACCCAATGTAACAACCACACCAATGCCTGTGTTGTTTGTTATAGCAAGACCAATAGACTAGATATTCTATTGGTCTTATGTTAAAGGAGAGTTAGTGTTGTTGTCGACCCTTCATGTGTTTCATTCAGTGGACCTCACAACACCAAGGTATAGTATTAAGCACCGATGTAACAACCACACCAAGGCCTGTGTTATTTGTTATATAGGAGAGTTGGTGTTGTCGACCCTTCAATTGTTTCATTCAGTGGACCTCACAACACCTCACAACACCGATGTAACAACCACACCAAGGCCAATATTGTTTGTTGACTCCACCATCAAACATACAACAGTGGCCTCGTGATGATGTCGATAAGCCACCTTCATACTTCAGGGTCAGTATTGGAGAGCTTGATAGTTGGATTGACGTCATTACAAGTTTTTATTTATCATAGCAATTTTGGTGTATATATATTTGTTGTTATATCAAATTACCTCCGAGGCCCTTTGATATTTAAGGTCAGTAACTCTCTTTGATGGTGAACTGCATGGAGGGTAACTGAATACCTCCAAATTATGTCATGAAACAGAAAAATATCCTATTAATTACATTGAGGTGATTTGTTTCGTGGAATAGTTTGGAGGAATCTTTTGCCTTTATATTTCCCCCAGTGGGTTACTTCCCTTAAGGTGGTAATTCTTTTTTGTTACATTGGAGTGCCTTTATTCCTCCAAAGTATGCTAGGAAACAGGACCAGAAGAGCATAAAATAATAGTGTTCTGTTGCTTGGAATAGTTTGGAGCATTCAGTTGCTCCAGATTTACCAACACAAAACTTCTCCCTTAACGACACAGCTCATGAGGGGACGGATATTTTAGGGGGAAAATTTATTTTTTGGGTGATTTTGAGAGATACAAATTTTTCCATACTATGGCAGGAAACAGACGAATCTAGACACTCCAATGTATGAAACGAATATGACTCCCTTAACGTTGTCTTCCATGGCGTAATACAGTTGTTCTTTGCGATTCCTATAACTAAACAGGTCTGACTTGTGTAATCATTCCATATCTGTAGCGCCATTACTCCCAACATTCATTCTTTCTATCCAGGACAACCATCGTAGGTAGTGATTTCCTGCATGGCTCAGTACCCAAACTTCCGTCCATTGTAAATATCTCATTGGATTGTTGTATTACTATCACATAAAAGATCGTACTGCATTGTATGTATGAAATGGTTTAGGTTAGATTTTACATTGGTTATATATATTAAAGTGAGATAAAGGGGTAGTACAGTGTTGATCAACTCCTTTCAAAATTAAAGTTATGTTGAAATCTTTGCTGATCACAATTGCCTGCGAAAAATGAAACGTCAAATACCATTATGTAACTTTATGTAACAATGGTGCAAACATAGGAGTAACCGTACCCTTGGGAGTTATAAGTTTATCAGTACCATATCTTGGCTACTGGTTCATTCTCTTCTGTTGATACGACGAGTTGAGAAATCTTCGTTCACCACCTGTATGTAATCATTATATACAGATTAGTCGGCAAGATTCATGTTGATCGAGGAATATGATGGACACGAACGTTACCAGGTTTTTCTTTACAGCATAATAGACGTGATTGAGGCAAGAGAATTTACTTATTATTCCATTATCACACACACTAACTGGAGACTAGAATTATGCCCCTTCTGAAATTATGTATTCCTTGTCGTATGATAGATACCGTTTTGATTAGCTAGCAGAAATTCGTCATAAAAGATGCCTAAATAGAATAAGTGTGTGCAGGTGTGTGTGCATGTGAAGAGAGATTAATTGACCTTGTACAATGCATGAGTATTAGAAAAAATAAATAAATAGATAAAAGAGACCAAGGCAAGTGCATATAGAGAGGCGTCACGTGTAACATAAACACTAACTAATAAAACCCACACTGGTAGACGAAAAAAAAAAAAAATAATAATAATAATAATAATAAAAATAATAATAAAAAATATTTTCGTCTACAAGTGTGGGTTTTATTACTTACATTCATGATTACGTTAGTGTGATTTTCCACCCATAAACACTAACACTGAAACCTTTGTTGTTGATCTGGTATACAGACAGAAAGACAAAATACAAGAACACCGATTCGTAGAAATTGAGGCAGACATACTGGTGTAAACATAAAAGAACAAAATACAGTAGGACCGGTATAATTATAGACTACGTACCGTACACAGATATTAACATACAGCCAAGTAAAACAGTCGTATCAACACCGTCCAATCACACACACACACACACACACACACACACACACACACACACACACACACACACACACACACACATGCACGTCCAATCACACACACACACACACACACACATGCACGTCCAATCACACACACACACACAATCACGCACACATATCAGCCCCGTCCAATCACACACTCGTACACTCTTATCAGCCCCGTCCAATCACACACACACATACACACACACACACGTATCAACTCCGTCCAATCACACACTCCTACACTCTTATCAGCCCCGTCCAATCACACACACACATACACACACATACGTATCAACTCCGTCCAATCACACACTCGTACACTCTTATCAGCCCCATCCAATCACACACACACATACACACAGCCACGCCCTGCAGCCTGTTCAGAACGCAGCAGTTGTGGTGGATGGTGTGTGGTTGTGGTGATCACGTGGAGGCACAAAACACTGGCTAATCTGAACTGGTCTGGTCCTGTATTCAGCTCAGGGGGACGAGGTACTGTATATACACTCATGATA
Organism: Petrolisthes cinctipes; assembly: GCA_033782935.1. Lineage (NCBI taxonomy): Eukaryota > Metazoa > Arthropoda > Malacostraca > Decapoda > Porcellanidae > Petrolisthes > Petrolisthes cinctipes. The sequence goes on from JAWQEG010009039.1 coordinate 38,273, forward strand.
CGTAATTTCTGACCAGAGACGAACGGCAGGCACCACACATAGCCTACCCTGCACTCGAACTCAGCCTCCATAGGTGTACTGGGTGGGGAAATGAGCAATACCAGGTGATTCGAAGCTTTCTGCTCCTCACACTCTGGTCAGAAATTATGTATCACGAGTGTACAGTCTGGGTGTATGTATGTATGTACAGTACAGTTGCCTAAAGGTTCTTCTCTACCCCTGTTTTGTGTTTGGTGTAGATGTGGCAGCGTAACAATATTCGAATTACACTTATGAATGAGACCAATCTCCATACTGAATCATTCTGTACTGTAACAGAAGAGATCCAACAGTGTCCAGCATTGCCTGCCACATGTACAGTCGGCGGCAAAAGTCCTGTCGCCTCACTTGCTTCACCGAGGCACGCGATGTTCATAGACTCGAGTTTATTAGGTGTAGAAAACGTGCGTATTTATCGAGTCCATGAACACTGTGTGTCTCGGTGAAGCAAGAGAGGCGACAGGACTTTTGCCGCCGACTGTACACCCACCTACAAAAGCGCTGTCGCCTCATCCGCGGAGTCATGAACCCCACAAGCTTCACAATTGGATAATGTTGTGTATGGTGTTTCGATTCACGAGTCATTTAACCCCAAACTTCAAGAACCGTTTGGCGAGGCGACAGCGCTTTTGTAGGTGGGTGTACACTCTACAAGATTTCCACCTGGACCACCCCCTCACTTGGCTTGGCTAACGTGGCAACAGCGCTTCGCTTGTGTCAGCTCCTGTGCATATACAAGACAATATTTCGAATCGGCAAAGCTTCATCTTCCGTATTCGGGTTGGAGAAAGGGGAGGGGGGGGGGAGACAGACGGCTTGGTGGGTGGAAGGAGGGATGGTGGTGGTGCAGAGAAGAGGAGTCACAATATGCTAATGCAACCTTACAACCATTTTAATATATTTATTAACATATTAGTAATGTGTTATCCTCCAAGTAATACAAATTTTTTTTTAATAAATATTAATAATAATAATAATAATAATAATAATGTGAATAATTATACTAATAATAATGAGTTGGAGTGTAAAAAAGAAAGTTGTGTGGAGAGCAGTAGGGAGAGACAAAAGGAGGTGTGGATGAAGGGACTGAAAAGGCAGGGAGGGGTAAGACACGAAGCACGAGTGGCAACAGAAGATTACACGTTGAAGAGTAGAGAGTGGAATGATGGGTGAGACATGGGATAGAAATCAAGAAATGCAGTGCAAGGAGGGAGTAGAAGAAGGAGGAGCAAGACGAAGAAGAAGAAAAGGAGGAGGAGGAGGAGGAGGAGGAGCAGCAAGACGAAGAAGAAAAGGAGGAGGAGGAGTAGAGGGAGGAGGAGTAAGACGAAGAAAAAGAGGAGGAGGAAAAGACGAAGAAAAAGAGGAGGAGGAGGAGGAGAAGACAGAGGAGCAAGACGAAGAAGAAAAGAAGGAGGAGGAGGAGGACATTATTATTATTATTATTATTATTATTATTATTATTATTATTATTAATTCGCATTTCGTGCACGAGGATTAAGAATAGTTTTGAGAATTTGTTATTGGGTGTTATTCTTTTATTTTATTATATATTTTTTTGTTATGTTTCAGACCGTATTTTCATGGGAGAATTATTATGCAGCATCACACGACATTCACTTCATGGATGACCAATAATGAACCCAAGATTAAACTTTGGACGAACTTGAGGTATTAGATTAAGGGACCCTGTGTGGTAGTCAGAAAATTGGAGGTATAGGAGTGCTTCAAATATTGCCACGAAACACCACCTAAGATATATATTATGGTAGGAGCTTGTTTCGTTGGCATAGTCAGGAGGAATCAGAAGCCTCCAATATTCATACACGATCCTCATATAAAAATTAATTTGATCGAGACATGCAAGAAGATTAAAGATTCGTATATTATGGTCAAACGCCACGGTTACTGAGATCTAAAGAGTTCTTCAAAATCGGTAAAAGTGTTGGGCTGGGTGGTTTACAGATCATCCCAGCATGCAACCCGTGTAGTGAAATGGAAAGTAAGGCGTGGGGGAAGAAAAACCCTGTAATTTCTTGGGTCATTGAGCTGTACTACTTAAGGGGAGAGTATACTTTTGGTACATTGGAGTGCCTTGATTCCTCCAAAGTATGCCGGAAAACAGGACCAGAGGAACAAAAATAATGGTGGCCTGTTGCTTGGAATAGTTTGGAGGAATCAGATGCTCTAGATATACCAACACTGCATATACTCTCCCCTTAAGTTTATTATTATTATGAGCCAGTCACCTGCTGATCAAATCCAAGAAATTATTATGAGCCAGTAGTAACCTGCTGATCAAATCCAAGAAATTTGGCATAAAATATATTGATCGGTTCTTGAATAACAGCATTTCCTAGACGGTACAGACACGGAAATAGACTGACAAATCCGATAACAGTACCCTTGTTAAAATGTCACGCACTACTATAAGGAGAAACGTGCATGGTTGAGTTGATGTTATAGATTAGATAAACGCAGGGACTATGTATGTATGTAAGTAAGTAAGGAGAAGACACTGGATATAATAAAATGGATACAAGGAATTGAGTGGGAAACAGAAAGCTGATGGGGGTGGGTGTTTTGGACTGGAGTGGAGGCAAAGAATTCAATAAGAAACAGGACGTTAAGAAATCAAGGCACTCCAATGTAACCAAAGTGAATTATCCCCTTTAATAGCGGGAAGAGAAGAGGGGAAACAGTGTCCGGCAAGGTGTGAGGGGATAATATAGAGAGATAGAGAGGACAAGGAAACAATCGTAATATATGAAGAGTGAGCAGAAGACATGAAAAGTAAAATATAACGTAAATAAAGACGGAGAAAAAAGAAAGCAGTATGAAAAGAAGAAACGGCTGCAGAAGGGAAAAGAAAAGCAAGAAAATGAGGAGAGTAGCTGTTATGTCTAAAGGAGATAATGATAATAAAAAAGATAAAGTTAGAGTATAAGGACGTGACGTGTGGAAATGATGACCTAAGTAGCTAAGTGGAGGAGACTTAAATATGACAGTAGTGACTCATTGATGGCAGACAGAAGGTCATTATTGTTATTATTGTTATTATTATTATTATTATTATTATTATTATTATTAGTAGTAGTAGTAGTAATAGTTGTTGTAGTAGTAGTAATAATTGTTGTTGTTGTAGCCTAGTAGTAGTTGTAGTAGTAGTAGTTTAGTTTTAGTTTTAGTGTTCTAATTATTAATATTAAACTGGATATAAATTATATATTATTACTTATTTATTTATTTATTTATTTTTTCTGTGTTATGGAGGGAGTGGTTTTGTCAGGGGAAAATACCGAAGACGATGGCCTCAGTTCGTGAGATGTAAGGGTTGGGGAAATTTCCCTTTTTGCCGTTTGCAGAAGAGCAGGATGAGCATTCCGGTCCTGAGCATCATGTTGCAAATTATTATATTAGCAACGAAAATATTTCACTGCTTGGTGATTACGGTACTATTATTCCAACAAGTTACTGTAAATTCTTCCTTTGTGTTTAATATAATAATTTACTGCCACTATTTAAAAACCTACTGGAGATTATGAGATTCAACTTTCGAAAACTTTAATTATACATTTTAGATATAATGAAATGTGTTGTTGGTGGGAATTACTATCGCCGGGTGTGGGTTTGTGTTGTGTCGAAAGTATATGGCATTAAGGACCCTATGAGCGTGTATGAAAATTAAAGGCTTCTGATTCCTTATGACCATGCCACGAAACTAACTCCTTCACTATAGGTGGTGTTTCGTGGCAATAATTGAAGGATTCATATACCTCCAATTTTCTGTTTACACCACAGGGTTCTTAAGGGGATAATACATACACTCTTTGGTACGGTACCTTGAAGAGCCATGATTCCTCCAAAGTATGCCAGGGAACAGGACCAGATTGACAATAACAGTGGGGGTCTATTGCTTGGCATGGTTTGGATGACTCAGTTGCACCAGATATTCAAACACTGAACCACCCACCCACCTTTAATTTAACCTGCTGGAGACTCTGGTTTTTGCTGAGTCCGGGGAAAATACCCTTTCTGTCTCGAGTCCATCTCCCACAAGTCAGTCAGTTAGTTAGTTCGTACGTTGTGAAATTCTGGCCTTGTAAAAAAAGATATAAACATTAAACAATTACAATAAGAGTACAGTTCTTCCCCAGTTACTTCGTTGTGAAATTCTGGCCTTGTAAAAAAGATGTAAATATAGAACGATTATAAAAAGAGGAAAGGTCTCCCCAATCAGTTAGTCAGTAAATCAGTCTGTCAGTTCGTTGTGAAATTCTAGCCTTGTAAAAACGATGTAAATATAGAACGATTATAAAAAGAAGGACATTTCTTATCGTGTTAATTGAAGTTACCACTACTTATACTCTTCAGAACTATTCATCATATGTATATCTATTAAATATAAATACAAAAGTGCCAGAACGTATGGTGATGACATAAATGCACCCCGTAAAATATACAGAACTTAATGATAAAATTAAAACCAATAGTTATTTTCATATAAACCTAATAGGAAAGTAAACCACAACTACAGATAACAAAAAGAGAACATTAAAAGGGGAAATTCCCAGCAGATACACCTCAATGTTAGTGTTTTTTTTTTTTTTTTTTTTTTTTTTTTTTTTTTTTTTTTTTTTTTTTTTTTTAAGCTCAGTGTTGATATATTTATTAGATAAGTTTGCTGTTTCGATAATTG
>JAWQEG010009040.1:0-19315 GCA_033782935.1 Petrolisthes cinctipes
CCACCTCTCACACCCCCAACCCCTCTATCCCATCCTTCATCTCCTTCCTTCATTCCCACCCCCTCCCTCTCACCCTCACCCCACCACCCCTCAGTCTTTCACTCCCTCCCTCTCACCCCACCATCCCTCAGTCTTTCACTCACTCCCTCTCACCCTCACCCCAGCACCCCTCAGTCTTTCACTCCCTCCCTCTCACCCTCACCCCCACGTCTCACCCTCACCCCCACCATTCCCAGAGACGGCTAGATGGTTTACAGGTGGATGAGGGAAAAGAGCAAATGTGTCGATTCGAGGCTCAGAAGTGCCATGCAGTAATTGGTTGTGTTTTACATATTTATATTATGTATGTATATATGTAGCCTATGTCTGTACAAGTATAATATGTATGTGTGTTGGTGTCCATTGATTAGTAATGGCATTAAATTATTTACATTAATGTACAATTCAGTTATGGCTTTGTAATAAACAGTATGGGATTTGTAAAGAAAGCACAATATTGATTATGTAGATATTTCATTATAGTATATATAGCCTATATTAATTTTATAGTAAGTCACAAAAATAATCAGTAACAACAGAATGAATATAAACAGTTTTGTAAAGTTTTAATTTATTTAATGTGAATACAGTGAGCTATACTTTTTAGAACCACTGTATTTTTATTTGATCTACATTATTTTACCCTAAATGAAAAGACACGAAAGTATCCCCTCTTACGTTTTCTGTCAATAGTTTCTGTCCTGACCTGCCCCAAACATACCACTCTTAAAGTATTGGATTACTCTCTCTCTCTCTCTCTCTCTCTCTCTCGTTTAAGTGTTCTATACTGCTCTCTCTCTCTTTTTGTTCTCTCTCCTTGGTTTAAGTGTTCTATAGGCGCTCTCTCTCTCTCTCCTCTCTCTCTCTCTCTCTCTCTCTCTCTCTCTCTCTCTCTCTCTCTCTCTCTCTCTCTCTCTCTCCTTCCTGGGTTTAAGTAATGTTCTATATTATTATACCCTATTCATTCCCTTCACTCTCACTTTCTACTTCCTTTCTCCAGTGTTTGTATTTGGCACTCCCTCTGGCACTATGTTTGTCTGACCCTGGCACTGTTTGGCACACACTCCCATGTTCTCCCTGTTACTTAGATCGTCCAGCTAGGCTAATTATATTTTTAACACCAACACCACCAACACATTTCCTCTTGTTTTAAGGACCCTATGATTGTGTATGAGACTTGGTGGCTTCTGATTCCTCCTGACTATGCCACGAAACAAACAAGCTCCTTCAATATTGGTCGTGTTTCTTGGCAATTTTGAAGGACTCGCTAACCTCCAATTTTTTCTGACTACAGCACATGGTCTCTTAACTTTAGAGCATTAATTTATCGTGTATAGTCTTCATAAATTTTTTTCATATATTACACTTGTTTTCATATATTCATTAAGTTGAACGTATATTAATATTATTATTATTATTATTTTTATTTTTATTTTTATATATCTTTTTTTTTTTCGTTCATAGTGTTCATATGTTTGTCGGTTTCACTAAAAAACTCACAGATATTGGTTAGGCTAAGGTGGGAAGAATATTATTGTGTTTCAACTTCTCACCCCTTTCAATTTCTCTCCTCACTTACCCCATTCATTCCTACAGCACATGGAATTGTTTTTAAAAGTTTCTATAGTAACCTCCGCCTCGTATTCTTACATAATTTTTGAAGTAATATATATTTGTATTTTGTCTGAGGTTGTACCTGAACTATTTTGACTTTTTTCTGTGACATTGAGATGATGACTAAAGAGGAAGTAAAGTATGTATTAATTCAGGACCCTGTGATCGTGTATTGGGAATTGGAGGCTTCTGATTCCTCCTGACTATGCCACGAAACACGCTCCTTCCATATAGGTGGCGTTTTCGTGGCAATATTTGAAGGACTCATTTAACTCCAATTTTCTAACTACATCACAGGATTCATTAAGTAAAGTAAATTAAGGACAGAACAACTTCCTCACACTTTCACTTTCACTCATGTTGGCATGTTTACCTTTGTGTGTACAGTGAGTCGGTTCAAATATATTTATTAGTTCTATATCTGCCAGCATTCCTCCACTTGCTGCAACTTCCAAGGTTATACACCACATTATTTCTCTGGTATTCTCGTTTAGGTGGAAAGATGGTAGAGTTACTGGTTCTGTTTTGAGACTATATTGTGCAACCAAAATTTCAATATATACGAGAATAATCATCTGAAAAAGTCGATAAGTGAGGGCAAAATATTTTTGTAAAATGTAATTTATATGTATTATATTCAAGGAATTTTCAAGTTTAATTATTTAGGCTTTACTTAGAAGTTAAAGCACAATATATATATTTACACGTTTCCTCCTTTTATGACCAATTACATTATATTCATTTTAAAGTGCATCGGAAAATTATATATGATTCAATTTACCCTCATAAAGGAAGATTTTGAAAACCATATTACCTGCAGTGTGTGTGTGTATGTGTGTGTGTGTGTGTGTGTGTGTGTTGGGTGGGTGGGTAGTTTTTATACATGTAAGCATCTGTGTGTCAGGATATTGATTTATTATGAACATCTGTGTAGTGCATGATATTTAGTGAGTGCTTCTCTAAGTGTAGTAGTGTGCATGCAAATATCATTCTGTGAACGTACGGGTTTCATCATCATTATACAGTATCATATTGTTCACTCATTTTTTGCACTCGCTTCCTATTTTTTCTCTGCTTCATTTGTCTTTCTCTTTCTTCCGCCTAATTTACGTGATTTGTTTTTTTATTTCACCGAGTCGTTTTGTGTCCGTTTTTGTCCCTGTAAATTTTCCTCATCAGTTTAAATAAAGTCTTTACTGTTTGTTCCGCCTCGCTTCTTGGCTTCACACGGCTGCTTCGTGGGATTCACTCACTCACCAACTTTGGGTGTGCTTCTGGGAACACGCGGGTTTGAGGAGGAAATGCTTTGTGATGTGGCAAGGGAGGGGACAGGTCGTAGAACTTGCCCTTCTCCTCCTTTCCCTCCTTCTCATCTTTCTCTTCTTCTTATCTACCACTCCCACCTCTCCCTCATCCTCCACTCCTACCTCTCCCTCATCCTCTTTCTCCTCCTCCTTATCCCACCACTCCCACTCCCTCTTCATACTTCCTCCTCCACCATACAAAGGAATAGGGGGGGTAGGGGTCGGGGGTCGCAGAATTCCACCACCACCACCACCACCATCAACTAATAGGAACTGTGTTGTCTGCGAATTACACGCTGCTGATTCCTCCAAACTGACCCACAAGAATCCTTCATGTTGTGTGGAAACGTGTATGTATCAGTATAGTCCTCTTTATAATGGGATATCACAGGCCATTTAACCCACTGTAGTCGAAGAAGTTAATGTGAAATACTAGATAGAGGGAATATGACACGAAATTCATATATATATTTTTCATACTGGATGTTCGACGTTTGATAGTCAGTTGTTTTGTTAATGATGTTTAGTAACGCCTGTGATGTAGTTAATATATATAGGCTACTACTACTCACTTCATTATTTGTTATCTACCCTTAATTATGAATGAGAAATTAGTAAGTAAATCACATCATCAATCATCTTCAGTTTGACCACGTTTTCTCCGTATTTAGATTTTCCTTATGATGTTTCAAAATAATAAAGAACTCATTTCGTCCTGAACATCACGAAAAATAGTTTATGAATTCCTTAGATTCTGAGTCAGGATGTGTTTATGTTTGAAGTAATAATATATAACTCTTCAACCCCACTCCCCCTTTTACCCCCTCTCTTTATCCCACTCCCCCCTTTTACCCCCCTCTCTTATCCCACTCCCCCTTTACCCCCTCTCTTATCCCACTCCCCCTTTACCCCCTCTCTTATCCCACTCCCCCTTTACCCCCTCTCTTACACCACCACCTCCACCCCCTCTCTTGCCCCACCCACCTCCACTCCCTCTCTTACCCCACCACCTCCACCCCCTCTCTTATCCCACCACCTCCACCCCCTCTCTTACACCACCACCTCCACCCCCTCTCTTACCCCACCACCTCCACCCCCTCTCTTACCCCACCACCTCCACCCCCCTCTCTTACCCCACCACCTCCACCCCCTCTCTTACCCCACCCCCCTCCACCCCCTCTCTTACCCCACCACCTCCACTCCCTCTCTTACACCACCACACCCTCCACCCCCTCTCTTACCCCACCACCTCTACCCCCTCTCTTACCCCACCACCTCCACCCCCCTCTCACCCCACCACCTCCACCCCCTCTCACCCCACCACCTCCATCAACTCCTCTTCCTCCTTCTGCTTTTCTGTACTTTCCCTCACCCTCGTATATAGAAGATAGCTTAGTAAAATACCAAACAGCCTCTCAAGGACCACTAGTTCTGTTGCTGTTTGTAGATCCTTTGTATTCCTCTTCCTCTTCTCTCCTCTGTTTCAACCCTTTTATATCCATCTTTTCTACCATGTCTGTTTCCATATTACTCTCCTGTCCTCCACTCACATCTCTCTGTCACGTTTTCATATTACTATCACTTGTCTCTTCCTCTTTCCTCCATCCTTTTGCTTGTGTCTTTTCTCTTTCCTCAATCCTTGTGCCTGTGTTTTACTCTTTCCTCCATCCTTGTGCCTGTGTTTTACTCTTTCCTCCATATATCCTTTTGCTTGTGTCTTTCTCTTTCCTCCATCCTTGTGCCTGTGTTTTCCTCTTTCCTCCATCCTTGTGCCTGTGTTTTACTCTATCCTCCATCCTTGTGCCTGTGTTTTCCTCTTTCCTCCATCCTTGTGCCTGTCTATTCCTCTTTCCTCCATCCTTGTGCTTGTGTCTTTCTCTTTCCTCCATCCTTGTGCCTGTCTATTCCTCTTTCCTCCATCCTTGTGCTTGTGTCTCTTTCTCTTTCCTCCATCCTTGTGCCTGTCTATTCCTCTTTCCTCCATCCTTGTGCTTGTGATTTCCTCTCTCCCTCCATCCTTGTGCCTGTGTTTTCCCTCTCTCCTCCATCCTTGTGTCTGTGTTTTACTCTCTCCTCCATCCTTGTGCCTGTGTTTTCCTCTCTCCTCCATCCTTAATTGTGCTTGCGTCTTTCTCTTTCCTCCATCATTGTGCCCGTGTTGAACGTAGGGACAGGAACAAGAAATGCCATAACAGGGGCTTCGTGGCTTCCTATATGAGACAGGTAACAATCACACTCAGGAATCGAACTCGCGCCAATTGAATGTGAGGCAAGGGGGCGTTTGTCAAATATTATGATAAATTGTGATAAACGTCCTCAGCTGCAGAGAGAGAGAGAGAGAGAGAGAGAGAGAGAGGAGAGAGAGAGAGAGAGAGAGAGAGAGAGAGAGAGAGAGAGGTGACTGGGTGTGGGACTTTTATGAGAGTGGTGGCTCAGTGTAGCTCACCTGGAAACTGTAAACATCTCTTTTTTTTTTTTTTTTATTATTACACTTGTTTTTTCCTGCTTGTTCGTCAGAGAGAGAGGAGAGAGAGGAGAGAGAGAGAGAGAGAGAGAGAGAGAGAGAGAGAGAGAGATCAGGTAAGTGAGGAAATGGCAGAGGAGGGAAAAACTAGAATAACATGGATATATGGGAGTAGCGAAGGATGGGGTGGGTGGGGTGAGAAAGAGGGAGTAAACTAAAGAAAGTGTGGGTGGGAGCGGGTAACAGACAGGAAAAGGCAGGAGGAAAGGCAAAGAAAAGGAGACACGTAGAAACGAAAACAAAAGACACAGATAGAGAAAGTGAAGGCACGAGAGGATGCATGAAGATATGGAGGGAAGACGAGAGAAAAAGTGGAAGGGAGGAAGGGCCGGGAAGGGGGCGAGATAACTGACCCAAGCTTCCTTCAAGAGTATAATATTATCAGGAAATTCTCACAGAGTAAAGGGTAAAGGGGAGGAGCAAAGGGCAGTAGATTGTGAGAGGAGAAGGGGAAGAGTTTGAGGAAAGAATCTGTATAAAAACGAAGAGGGTAAAGGACATAGGAGGGATGAGGGTTAAAATTGGAGAGAGAGGACTTAGGAGTTGTAGAGAATGTGATCGAAAGAGAAGAAAAGTGAAAGGCATTACTGTTTTATTGAGTGTAAGGAACAGCAAAAAGAGAACAAATAATAACAAAGGGACTGTCGGTTCTCTTGAAGTTTTTACCATGCCAGTTTATTAATATCATGTTTTTTTAAGTAATGGCAGTGTTTCTGTCAAATAAGCCACATTCCACTCTCGTTTTTAGTCGTAATTACCATGTACCAAAACCTTATGATTTTTACTTAATAGTTATAATTACTGTGTTTACATTTGTGATGATATGAGCTGCATGTGGCCTGGCCAAGTACCGTATATACATGTACAGTCACGAGCAGTAATAAGTATCCAGGTGTGCTTCGAATACCTATATAGATAAATGCACAATAAGATCTTCATTGGAAATACACTTCGTTGGTGAATTGGACTGTTCAAAACTTCAACCAAAGCTGTATACTTATTAGTGCTCGTGACTGTACAGCTGAAATCAAAAGTTCACAGAAAATTTCCGTCTACTGTAACATTGATGTGAATAATAATAAAGAGGTACCACATCATTAGTACACAACACCTTACGTCAACCATTGAGTTATATTATGGTGTTGTTGCTGAAGGGGAGATTGATTGTCTTGTTGGTGAATTGGAAGGTCCATGATTCATCCAAACTGTGCCACGAAACAGACTCCCTCAGTGTTACTAATAAGGTATTATTATTATTTTTTTTTTGTTTTGTTATTATTATTATTATTAGTAGTAGTAGTAGTAGTAGTAGTAGTAGTAGTAGTAGTAGTAGTATCATTATTATTATTATTATTATTATTATTAGTATCATTATTATTATTATTATTATTATTATTATTAGTATCATTATTATTATTATGATTATTGTTCTTACTATTTTTTTTTTTTTTTTTTGTGGCATATTTTGGAGGAATCGGTAACCTTCCAATTCACCAACAATATTAATATGATAATAATTATGATGATAATGATGGGAGGGAAAGTTTTGTTGGACTGATGATTACCTTCTGCTGTACAGTCACGATTGATTTGAAGCTTTGAAAAATCCAAATCACCAGTGAACTAATTCCAATGGAGATCTTATGGTGCATTTATTTACTGTCTCTAGGTTTTTCAAAGCACACCTGGTTACTTATTAGTGCTCGTGACTGTACTATCTAGGTTTTCGAAGCACACCTGGTTACTTATTAGTGCTCGTGACTGTAACCATGACCAAAGGCAGAAGTTTTTTTTTTTTTTTTTTTTTTTTCCCTATTTTTTTTTTTTTTTTTTCCTATACCTTGGTGTTGTTTGTGTTGTGGACCTGTGTTGCATGAGTCGCTCCTTGCACAACACCGTCAGAGGAAGGGTTTTGCTGGCTATAGACTCAGGGATCAAATGTCATTGGTACTGTACAGAGACAGGTTTATTTGCTGTAGTTAATAGATAGATTCATTCTGGTTAGTTGAGGTAAATAATTAGAATACGTCATGTGATTGAAGGAGTGAATGCCAGTGTGGGTGTCTAGTATATCAGGTGACTTATTTTAATGTTCTCTTTTAATGTAGTAACAAATTATACCCCCAAAAATGGTGTAGATAATATAAGCTACGAGGATATTAATATTACTAATAATTTCCACTGTTTTGAGCTATAGCCTATTACCCCACATATAATATTCCCTTCTCACTCTCACTTTATCTACCTAGTTACTGAAAAAAATTTAATATCTGCTAATACTTCCTTATTCGATCTCATGAACATACTTTATTATACAAAGCTATATTGATGTGCGGTGATAGGTATAGTCACGAGCACTAATAAGTATACAGCTTTGATTGAAGCTTTGAACACTCCAATTTACCAACGAACTAATTCCAATGGGGATCTTATTGTGCTTTTATTTACTGTCTCTAGGTATTCGAAGCACACCTAAATACTTATTAGTGCTCGTGACTGTACATACCTCCTATCCCTTCAATTTACACCATACATAACATACTAACACCTTTCAAGTATGTAGTGGTTGAAGGAAGCAACAAGTGGTAAACATGACAGGTGGATAGACGAACATACAGATACCGGTAAGACTTCAGTAGTAGCATTATAATTATCAGTTTTAGGCGTCTCTGCTTTTTTATTTCTTCTCTTTATTCGTTTTTAATGTACACTTGAGGTAGGCCTTTATCCTAATGTTTACACCGTTTATGATGTTATACGTATTGAACATATTACAATAATAATAATAATAATAATAATAATATACGGTTTATTTATTAATGGCAGCTGATAGGCTGAAAATATACATATTACATTTAAAATGATAATAAAATGAGGATGAATGAATAGATACATGTATAAACATTAAAGATAATAATAGGTTGATTCCTGAACATAGAAAATCACAGAAAATATATATATAAAGTAGTACATGTGTACGTGCCCTGGGAGGGTATTGGATGTAGTGGCGTCAGGTCAGGATTAGGATTAGGAGTCGATTAACATTGTAGTGCAGTGTAGGCCTGTGTGTGTGTGTGTGTGTGTGTGTGTGTGTGTGTGTGTGTGTGTGTGTGTGTGTGTGTGTGTGTGTGTGTGTGTGTGTGAATATATTGATGACCACCTCAACCCTTCCGTGCCCTTCACAAGCCCCTCTTCCGTCACTTGACCCTGGGCTCAGCAGAGGTCAGCACCAGGCCAGCACCAGGCCAGCAGGAGGTAGGGTGGGAGGTAATGTTGAGTTCATCATTACCAGGGTACTCTTTACGGGTATGCTTTTTCTTCTGTCTTCCCAAGTCACACACACACACACACACACACACACACACTTGCCACCCTGTCACTCCTCTGTTTTTATCTGATTATTTATACCATGTCACACTATGTCATAAGCTGTCATGTTCTGTGTCTGAAGCCCTATACTCTGGCATGCCATTTTATGTCAATATTTGTCATGCTTTGCTTTGTCCTGCCCTACCATGCTAACCATACCTTGTCTTGCTCTGCCCCTATCATGTCCTGTCCTCTTCTGCCCTGTCTTCCCCTCTGCAACCCTATCTTTATCATGTCCTACCCTTCCTCTCATCTACCTTTACTTTCTCTATCCTACCATTCCCAACCCTACCCTTACAGTGAAAACCAGTAATGGTGTCGTGAAATGTGGTAAAACATAAGGTGAGACAAAATGTACGGTATATTCCGCCGTGTGTCATGGGGCTTTCATGATATTTCACGAGTAACATCAATTTACTCTTTGGATATCACCGCTACACAACAATAAACACTTACTTACTGTCTGTGCCTTCCCTCTCATGTTACTCTACCCTCGTTGTTCTCACCATTACCCTTTACATGTCCTTTCCAGCTATTAACGTGACTCCCATTTATTCCCCCTTTTTCATGCCTTATTGGGTTTTCTCTCTACTGTTTTGTTTATTATTTCTCAGATTCGTCACTTAAAATTTAGATAATGGAAGGGCTACCACTTACTCACACAACCCAATCATCCTACATTTTTAATAGTTTCAGTAAATATGATACATACTATGGACACGAATCACTGAAGGACAACATATAATAACGTCACATATAGAGTACATCAGTCATGTGTATTATCCTGTGTCCATAATGATCTTGTAGTTTATACTGAAGGTGAATGTCAGCAGAGAAGATGCACTGTTGTTCTCCAGCCAGTAGACTTCAGTAACCAAACTACGATTGTGTTTTTGTACCTCATCAAAACGTAAATATTAGGATTGATGGGTTAGCAGACAAAGCAACTGCTGTATTGTCTGCGATTATACAGTTGCCTACAAATCATTTTCATACATATCAAGGGGACTTACTGTACAGGTTAACATACAGCAACTTTCCTCTAGTCGTAGGCTGGATTAGATCTCTTGGACTAGACTTAGCAGCAACTTTTAATTATTGTGTGTAAGGAGGATCTCACTTATGAAATATTATGTGGTGTAAGAGAACATGAAAACAAGGGTTGACGATTTACTTGAAGTCATCCTTATGTGTATCGAAACATTATCTGGCAACTGTACCTTCCTAACCTTTCTTCGATTCTACCTGACCCTGTACCACCCATGCAACCCCTACCCTAGCCCTACCTTACCTCTTCTTTACCTTACCTTACCTTTACCTTACCTTACCCCTACTTTACCTTACCTTACCTCTGCTTTACCTTACCTTTACCTTACCTTACCTCTACTTTACCCTACCTTACCTCTACTTTAGCTTACCTTACCTCTACTTTACTCCTACCTTACCTCTACTTTACCTTACCTTACCTCTACTTTACCCTACCTTAGTTCTACTTTACCTTACCTTACCTCTACTTTACCCTACCTTACCTCTACTTTACCCCTACCTTAGCCCTACTTTACCCTACCTTACCTTACCTCACCTTACCTTACCTCTACTTTACCTTACCTTACCTCTACTTTACCTTACCTTACCTCTACTTTACCCTACCTTAGCCCTATTTTACCTTACCCCTACTTTACGCTACATTACCCCAATTTTACCTCTACTTTACCTTACCCCTACTTAACCTTACCTCTACTTTACCTTACCCCTACTTTACCTTACCTTACCCTTACCTTACCTCACCTCACCTCTACTTTACCCCTACCTTAGCCCTACTTTACCCCTACCTTAGCCCAATTTTACCCCTACCTTACCCTTACCTTACCCCTATCTTACCCCTACCCTGCCCCCTACTACCTTACCCCTACCTAACTCTTACCCTGATCCTTCTTTACCTTACACTTACTTTACCCTACCTAACCCTTACCCTGCTCCTACCCTATCCTACCCTTAACTCTACCTAACCCTGCATGCTCCTACCCTACCCTTACCCTTAATTCTACCTAACCCTTACCCTGATCCTTCTTTACCTTACCCTTACTTTTACCCTACCTAACCCTTACCCTGCTCCTACCCTATCCTACCCTTAACTCTACCTAAACCCTACCCTTAACTTTACCTAACCCCTACCCTTAACACTACCTAACCCTTACCCTGCTCCTACCCTACCCTTAACCCTTACCCTGTTCCTACCCTACCCTTAACCCTACCTTACCCTTACCCTGCTCCTACCCTACCCTTAACTCTACCTTACCCTTACCCTGCTCCTACCCTACCCTTAACCCTACCTAACCCTTACCCTGCTCCTACCCTACCCTTAACTTTACCTAACCCTTACCCTTAACTCTACCTAACCCTTACCCTGCTCCTACCCTACCCTTAACTCTACCTAACCCTTACCCTGCTCCTACCCTACCCTTAACCCTTTACCCTGCTCCTACCCTACCCTTCCCTACCTTACCCTGCTCCTACCCTACCCTTAACCCTACCTAACCCTTACCCTGCTCCTTAACCCTTACCCTGCTCCTACCCTACCCTTAACCCTTACCCTGCTCCTACCCTACCCTACCCTACCCTACCCTACCCTACCCTATCCTATACCCTTTACTGCGACTCTCTGCCCAGCGTTAATCAGTGTTGCCCCTGTAAGTCCTGAATTGCCTTTCTGTCACCAAAACTGCGGTGCTCTCACTTCTCCTCTGCCTTGACCTCTACCTCGTGTCGTCTCATCAGCTAACCTTGGTCACCACCGTTGTTTTGTCTTCCTCAGCTCGTCTTCACCTCCTCTCTTCTCCTCACACACGCACACACACATCCTCTGCCTGCCTACATACATACAAAGCAAAGCCTCATCATGTTTTTTTTTTTTCCTCTTTCTGATTCGTCTCATTTGCTGCCTGCCTCGCGTTTTTTTTTTTTTTTTTTTTTTTTTTTTTATCCTACAATTATTCTCTTCTTGCATTTTTTTTTTTCTCTCCCCTTTTCTTGTTTGCTTTTCATCCAATCCTCTGGTTTTTATAACAACTTATCGTACCAGTAATCCATTTTTTTTTTTTTTTTTTTTTTTTTTTTTTGTAGTTTCAACTTTACCCAATCATCATCTTTAATGTCAAGATATATGAATAGTTAAGTAAACACGAGAATAGCCAAATTCATGTAAAAAAAAAAAAAAAAAACATAATTGTCGATTTAATTTTTTTAGTTGGTTTTACTAACACAACCGAAGGGATATGATGATCATTGGCATATTATTAATGAATGAGTTTAAGCAATAACCAAAGTGTTTGTTGCTTCTTTTTTTTCCTTTTATTTTAAAGTTACATACTGGTGGTGTCTCTTCCCCTCACCCCTTCACTAGTCTGAGTTGCTTTTTTTTTTTTTTTTTTTTTTAAAGTTACATACTGGTGGTGTCTCTTCCCCTCACCCCTTCACTAGTCTGGTACCCGTATTATCCCTGCATCTCTTTCTAACTCCACACCACAGATTTCCATCCATCTGGTGGTGGCCAAGTATAGTTAGGGGGCCTTGCTTGTATTCCTATAGTGTAAAATTGTAATGGTATCAATGACAAGGGCTAAAGCAGTTGAGAATCAGAGTGGAAAGTAGGATAAGTTGTTGATCATTATAGGCCAAGTAACCCTCGTGTTGGTATCCCTGTTGGTGGTACTCTTCCGGGTGTACTGCTGGTATTAGGGAAGACTTATGTTTCTATGTAGCTGGGTAACTTTTTGCAGGTCATGACGAGGTGTGTGTGTGTGTGTGTGTGTGTGTGTGTGTGTGTGTGTGTGTGTGTGTGTGTGTGTTTGTGTTTGTGTGTGTGTGTGTGTGTTTGTGTGTGTGTGTTTGTGTGTGTGTGTGTGTGTGTGTGTGTGTGTGTGTGTGTGTGTGTGTGTGTGTGTGTGTGTGTGTGTGTGTGTGTGTACTCCTTCCACGTTCATCTGGAGGTTTCTATAGTTTCCAAACAGTCCCTTTCTCTTCTTACTACTACTGCCTGGAGCCAGAGAGGGGCATCACGCCATACCCTACACCCCCATCTCATCCCCGACTCACCCTGTCTCCCTACTCAGCATTTTACACCTCCGTCCCTCTCCCTCCTTTTATACACCTGCCCCCCTCTCTACCCCAGCCCCTGCCCCCACCAGCCTTATGCTCGTGCCCCTGGACCACTTTCTTAGCGTCAGTAGATCCTCCCGCGTCACCCCAGGCAGTCCTGTATCTCCTGTTGTTGCCCTTACCTACCTACCTACCTACCAACACTCACCTGCCCGTTACAGTCACTTCACTCTACTGTCTTGAACTTACGAGTAACTTAATAATTTCTTTCCATCTCCCTTCACCCTTACGCCTCTCCTTTATCCACACCTCCCACGCCCCTCCTACATCCACACTTCCCACTCCCCTCCTTCATCCACACCTCCCACGCCCCTCCTTCATCCACACCTCCCACTCCCCTCCATCCACACCTTCCACTCCCCTCCTTCATCCACACCTCCCACTCCCCTCCTTTATCCACACCTCCCACTCCCCTCCTACATCCACACCTCCCACTCCCCTCCTTTATCCACACCTCCCACTTCCCCCCTTTATCCACACCTCCCACGCCCCTCCTTTATCCACACCTCCCACGCCCCTCCTTCATCCACACTTCCCACCCCCCTCCTACATCCAAACTTCCCACTCCCCTAACCACACACTCCATCCATCCATTCATCCATATCCCTACTTAGCCATATCACTCAACTCATATATATTTCCTTATACTGCATCCTCTTTTCTTCGGTATAGCTTCACATTCCACTCAACTCCCTACTCAATTCAAGGTCCACTTCACCCTCGATACTTTCCATTCATCCCACTTCACCTACAGTAGCATACGTTATCCTTCCCTTCATTTCCCTTTCATTTTCTGTTTCGTTGAACCTGCATTCCCTTCCCACTCTTCTCTTCCCTTTTCTGTTTCCTTAATCCTTCATTCCCTTCCCACTCTTCTCTTCTCTGTTCTGTTTTTCGTTGAGCCTACATTCCCTCCCTCTCCTTCTCTTCCTTTCCTTTTTCTGTTTCGTTGAGCCTTTATTCCCTTCCCATTCTTCTCTTCTCTTTTCTGTTTCCTTAATTCTTCTTTTACTTCCACGATCACACATCTCTCCTTTCCCTCATTCTGTGCGGCAAGTGTCACCCTCCAACTCATCCCCGGGTACTACTCATTGTGTAGCCCCGTGGCCTGACCTGCCAATGTGTCAGTGGTGTGAGGATTAGGTCAGCTTGGGAACAAAATTTACGTGTGAAGTAAAGCGTCGTGCAAATTTAAACATGAATAGGAGGGAGATGATCGAGAGAACCAGGGAACCCACAGACTCTAGGTGAGTGTGTGTGTGTGTATGTGTGTGTGTGTGTGTGTGTGTGTGTGTGTGTGTGTGTGTGTGTGTGTTCAGACTACTGTATATAGTTCACCTTTGTATGCTAATCACTTGGTTTAAGTGGGATTTTTGTATCTTATTAGGTTGTTAATTGGAAGTTTGCTTATTTACTAATTCATAAGCTTAGTTTTTATCACGTGGTTGTTTATTGAATAGATACCGGTACCATATTGTAGGCAACTGGTCCGCTTCCCTGTCCAAATCAGCAACTTCCTCAGATGGTGCTCAGATCTGGGTTTTCTTTATTCATGCATTATAGTCTGGGATGCATCTGGACCCCGTTGCCAATTTGAAAACAATTTGTAGAGAAATGTTGACGTTGTTTCAAGACAAACATTCAGAAAAACAAACACAAACTTTCGCTGTTATTACATAGATATAATATATAATATGCAATTTTACCTAAAAGTGACGACTGAGAGATTCCCACACATTCTTACTGTGTGTGACAAAAGCAAATTCAGAGAAATGGAAACCTTAGAAGAGGGAAGAAGGAAAACGGTTGCTGGGGAGATTATTTTACAGACGCCAGTGTTTTCGTCGTAAGGGTGATGCCAACGCATACAATGTTCTCAGAATGAAGGGATTGGGGTGGTTTCTACACACACACACACACACACACACACACACACACACACACACACACACACACACACACACACACACACACACACACACACACACACACACACACACACACACACACACACACACTGAAACACTGAAACAAACATGAATATTTATAAACTATTTTTGAAGCAGAAACAAAAATCAAGATATTTCCATGATGTGTCGTACCCCTGTATTCAAGAACATTCATGGTGCATACGATGGCTGCATAGACAAACAATAGAGCCATCGTACCCGTACCATGCATACCATCGTGGACACCATGGATGAACGTTCTTGCATACGGAATATTATGTGGTGTGGGCTATGTGTGAGGTGATGGAGTGCCAGGGTAGTATGTATAGGGATGACACACACACACACACACACACACACACCATCAATATTACTCTCTCTCTCTCTCTCTCTCTCTCTCTCTCTCTCTCTCTCTCTCTCTCTCTCTCACCATCAATGTAAGGCTACTTTCTCTCTCTCTCACACACAATCATTATCTCACACACACACACACACACACACACACACACACACACACCATCAATATTACTCTCTCTCTCTCTCTCTCTCTCTCTCTCTCTCTCTCTCTCTCTCTCTCTCTCTCTCTCTCTCTCTCTCTCTCTCTCTCTCTCTCTCTCTCTCTCTCTCTCTCTCTCTCTCTCTCTCTCTCTCTCTCTCTCTCTCTCTCTCTCTCTCTCTCTCTCTCTCTCTCTCTCATACACACACACCATCAATATTAGGCTACTTTCTCTCTCTCTCACACACAATCATTATCTCACACACACACACACACACACACACCATCAATATTACTCTCTCTCTCTCTCTCTCTCTCTCTCTCTCTCTCTCTCTCTCTCACACACCATCTATATTAGGCTACTTTCTCTTTCTCACACACACACACACACACACACACACACACACACACACACACACACACACACACACACACTGAATACACCAACAACTAACAAATAGGACACACGAGAACAACACAACACATTACACACTGATCACAATGTATACCCACACGTACTACACTATTACAATACACACCTCAGCACAGACACGAATCGAGGGGGGTCTTTTTCTTGTTAGTTTAGTCTCTGGTACCAAAAAAGAAAAGGGGTTACCAGGTTATTGATTATGTTGGAATTCTTTTGTTTACTCTCGTACAGTTGACAAGTATGACAGACCTTAAGGAGACGACATATAAGGATAACTACTATATAGACATAACGGGAAAATTGAGGATACACGAGTCCTTCAAATATTGCCACGAAACATCACCTATACGGAAGGAGTGTGTTTCGTGGTGTAGTCAGGAGAAATCAGAAGCCTCCATAATTCATACACGATCACAGGGACTTTAATATTAAAAATGAGTTGTTGAAGACATACAGTAAATCCACATGCATGAATACTGTACTAGATATTTAGTTTAGTTTTTGAAAGACGAGGTAATTTTCTTTATTTTGAGTCGATAATTTTTCATTTCCATCAATCAGTCCTTTGGGGCTTAAAATGTACTTACTCTGTATTCATGTTGTTTGTATGTAGTTGTGTCGTGGTACTCACTAGGAACAAATTAAATGTGTGATTATTGAGTGACGAACTTGAGGGTGGTATTATTAGACATCTTCGAGGAAATGGTTTGTCGTCGCTCGATTCGTATTGCAAAATAAGACGAATTGGGCGACCAAGATCCTTTTCCTCGAAGAAGTCTATAGTTTATTAATAGCCCTCTGAGAGTATGATGTTATATCCCTTATACACACACACCTCTGTCAATAAAGACGAACCTTGGAACTCTCATACCACCACCACAACAAAGACAAGGAAGGACACGAGTACTGTATATGTGTGTGTTTGTGTGTGTGTGTGTGTGTGTGTGTGTGTGTGTGTGTGTGTGTGTGTGTGTGTGTGTGTGTGTGTGTGTGTGTGTGTGTGTGTGTGTGTGTGTTTGTTTTACATGATCACAAGGACACTATTCGATACGTGCAGCTGTCTTTGTACTGTTTAACTAATCCCCCTTACACACAAAAACACACACGTACTTTGCATCCCTCCTCCCCAACACACACACACACACACACACACACACACACACACACACACACACACGTACTTTGCATCCCTCCTCCCCAACACACACACACACACACACACACACACACTTTGGCCCGGATGTGGTGCAGCTGTGGAGGTCAGGAGGGAAACGATTTAGTGTTGCTGTAATTTTTTTCCCTTATTGTATATTATACACTCATCCTTAATATTACATTCTATTCACCACGACTGAAATTCATAAATATTCCTGAATATGAATAGGAGAGTTTGCATGTTACGTCTCACAGATTTCGCACTGTGAGAATGGATCAATGGCGTCAACTATAGGTGTGTGTGTGTGTGTGTGTGTGTGTGTGTGTGTGTGTGTGTGTGTGTGTTGGGGAGGAGGGAGGCAAAGTACTACGTGTTTGTGTGTGTGTGTGTGTGTGTGTGTGTGTGTGTGTGTGTGTGTGTGTTGGGGAGGAGGGAGGCAAAGTACTACGTGTGTGTGTGTGTGTGTGTGTGTGTGTGTGTGTGTGTGTGTGTGTGTGTGTGTGTGTGTGTGTGTGTGTGTAGAGAAGCTGGGGAGACAGACGAGCAAGAACGATCCAGCAAACTCTCAGTATCCACTTAACTAAAACTTAATGAAAACCTTGCCATGGTGAGAGAGAGATGTTGGACCTGTACGATATATACTGATGACACACTGTTGATTGTATACTAATGGTGTGTAATGTTCAGTATTACACCAGGTGCATGATTTCGCCGCACCTATCATTAAGTGTCCTGCTTAATTTTGTTGATGCAGCAGAGACTATTATTATTAGGAGTAGCAGTAGTAGTAGTAGTTGTAGTGCTGAGTGCTGTTGGATAGTAGTACAGTCACGGTCAAAAGTCCTGCATCTAGTGAATAAAAGTGAGGCATGAGAGTGAATCTTATGTGAAACAATAATTATATTACAGAGATCAGAGGCTATAGTTTCGTATAATTTTTCGGGTCCTTTTCATTCGAAGGTGTTGCAGGATTGTTGACCGTGACTGTACATATATAACATACCGCATGTCTCTACAGTACCGTACATCTTCCTTACACACACACACATACATAAATTTACATATAAAACGAAAGGAAATGAATTGATTTTCCAGTGGAATTCCTTAGAAAATAAGTAGTACATAGGTAAGTTTTTATTCCCTTGGTTAATTCATTTCTACATGTGAACTATTAAATTTGATGCACGAATCACATTACCTGTAAGACGTTAATGGATTTCCTTCCATGTGAGTTATATCAAACAAAGGCACAGGACATAAACAACTTAAAGTAAAGACTCCCTGATGTCATTGCCACTACTGATGAAGGTATACCGGTATGCTATAACGAACACGTCTGGAAAACCATTACCATCTTGATGTACCGTGTATACTGAAAGGTGTACATACATACATACATACATGTGGAAGTGCATTAAACAAAGAAAACTAATTTTGCACCTAACGAATTATTTTATAACAGATTTTTATATACTGTTGTACTTAAGAATATGCAGCGCGAGATGTAGTAAGAATCCTTACTGGAATATTGAAGAAAAATTAAGGAATTACTTTATAATTATTTTCAGTTGATTCACGCTGCTTTGCTACATTGCAACATTAATGGTTTGCTTTGATTTGTTTAACTGTTTTACATAAACGGGTATGTGTTGATTTCTACTATCTTTCTTCACTAAGGTGCCCGGGCCTCGTACCTGGCAACAAGTTGGTAGATTTAGAGAGACCCAGATCAGGATTCAGGATAATTTTTTATATGTACTTCTTCGTTTGCTAATATATTTCAGGCAGTATAGTGGAACCACGTGTTTCTGTTTACATTGAGCACGTGGTAATGTTTATTTACACTACTCGTGTGGTACTGTTTACTGTTTTTACACAATTGTGTTAACATTGGGACCCGATAACATGATTGTACAACATGTGATTTTATGTAATGATTGTCTGTATTGATGGCAGTGTGTTTGTATGTTACTAAGAAATACTGTATCTCCCACAGGGTTGTGATGGTGGGGTGGGCGCGGTGGGAGGGCGGCGCGGCCACCAGGTGTCGCCCCGCCCCCGTCCCCGGCCCCGCCCCCACCACGGCTGCGGCCTCGTGCTCTGAGGGCGGGTGTGGTACGAGTGTGGCGGTGGTGGACCATTCATCGGTGTCTGGCGGCCCCGCACACCCACCACCGCCCGTTGTCGCCACCACCGCCGCCAACGGGACCTCGCGGGCGGGTGGGCGTGGCGCCTCCACCAACGGTGACCTGGGTCGCACCAGGATCAACGGTGTG
>JAWQEG010009041.1:0-29234 GCA_033782935.1 Petrolisthes cinctipes
ACCTACTTTGTCACTTGTCATAATGTCACACTACTTATTGATGTCCCACCTGTCAGACCAGTCATACCACCTATATACCACATATCATACCACCTATATATACCACATGCTATACCACCTGTATACCACATGTTATACCACCTACTTTGTCTTACCAGTCACGCCACCTACTGTCCCACTTGTCACATATAACACCATGTTACAACTCCTCTTAAATAAAACGATCATTAGTATTATTCTTTTTTCATACCTCACCTTCATATCACACCTGGAATACCTCATGTTACACCAGACCTAAATACACACACACACACACACACACACACACACACACACACACACACACACACACACACACACACACACACACACACACACACACACAAACACACACACACACACACACACACACACACACACACACACACACACACACACACACACACACCTATTAGTGCTCGTGACTGTACATACGTTTTACACAGAATTCACCTACATATTTTTTTTTCTGGATCTTGGTTTAAGGACCCTGTGATCGTGTATGGGAATTGGAGGCTTCTGATTCCTCCTAACTATGTCACGAAACACGCTCCTTCCCTATAGGTGGTGTTTCGTGGCCATATTTGTAGAACTAATTTACCTCCAATTTTCAGACTATATTACAGGGTCCCTTTATCGTATTACAGCCACCTTGTACACACACACACACACAATCACACAAACACACACACACACACACACACACACACACACACACACACACACACACACACACACACACACACACACACACACACACACACACACACACACACACACACACACACACACACACACACACACACACACACACACACACACACACACACACACACACACACACACACACACACACACACACACTATCACACTATTAGATATAACTTTTTTTTATTTTTTTTTATTGAATACTGGACACCTTTTCCTTCATAAACTATATATGTTGCTGACAAATTCCAGAGTTGAAAGTTTTACCTTGTGTTGCTTTATACGTCTCCTGCATGTCAACCACCAGTCCACTTTCTCCATTTATTTGGCAATCTATATGTATCACTTATCGGCTCTTTTTATTTATTTATTTTTTCATTGTTTCCCGTTCTTCACTTTAAATAGATACACTTTTTCCGATGTCTTGAATGAAATCATTTTCAAGTTTTTCTTTCCATTAACGTGCTTCTCTTCGTTCCATTTCCATTCTCTGTCAACATGTTTATCGATATATTGATAATTGTTTTTAATTCCCAGTTGCTTGTTTTTGTCTTTTATCAACCCTTGCCTGCCTCCTTAGGAAAGTGAGTACCCACACTCCAGACTCACTCCGAGGGCCAGGTACGAGTCCCACCCAAGTTATGAACACATTAACGTGCAAGATTCTTACATTTGCATCTAAACAGAATGCAAGCCGCGTGCCAAGGAACAATGATACAAAACAGGAAAAAACATTTAAATGCTAAGCGACTATATTATTTATAACTCAGTTTAGTGTGCAAAGGGGCGAGCAGAATTAAGCAAGCATGATACATCCTGCAGAGAAGTGTGAGCCAAAACCCACGCATTATCAGAAACACATAGTAAACAAAGAGTCGAAGGCCTGAAGGTGGGGGAAGTTTTATTGATATCTTCGAGCGGTGTATGAGAGCTCTCGTCTTACATCGTCTGAAGTGAAAGGTAGCATTCTAGATGTCGACTGGTATTGAGAAAGAGCTCTTGCCTTACTCTAAACAGGGAGGAGGACTGACAGCAGGGTGAGGACAGAGCATTCACCTCTGACACATAATTGCTGGGATATCTGATGAACAGTGTCCGCCTTGTGTTTAGTGTCAGGGCTTGGTAGGGGACCCACCTCGTCGACCCCCAGCCATAATGAAGTGGATTCCCTGCTGCGGCCACTACAGGCTTGATATCACTTGCATTCTGGGGCGTGTTGTTAGTACTCGTGTACCTACAAGATAACAACAAGGAGAGGCATATTGTTTTGATTTGTGAAACACGTACAGTATGCTATAAACTTGCGAGTATGTGAATTGTCTTAGTAAGAATATGTATCAACGTATTTCACTATATTTATCCCATATTTCCTCTAATGACGTTGATAACGCTGCTGGATAATTATCACTTTAGAGTCTTTATTGTTTTATGAAGCAAAGTGATAGGAAGAGAACACATTTACATGGCTTTTGTCTTTAAGGAATAGAAACACCATGCAATGATCACCAACTCCTTCCTATACTCCCAATACATGAATGGTGTCTTTTTTAAGTGATAGAAACACCATGCAATGATCACAAACTTCTTCCCATACTCCCAATACATGGCTGGTGTCGTTAAGTGATAGAAACACCATGCAATGATCACTAACTCCTTCCTATACTCCCAATACATGGATGGTTGGTTGCCCTGGGAACATGGCTGCGCGGAAACTTTTTTTATGCAGACCGACCACTGAGTTCGCCTCTACGTGAAACGGGTCTTAAGGGTATCTATCACTTGTTTGGAGGCGAATTGGAGGGATACTAAAATTTCCAAACTATGCCAGGAAACAGACAGACAAACTCACTGTTACTAATAGTGTTGTCTGATTCGTGACACCGTTTGGAGGATTCAGTTGCTCTCCAGTTCCTCGACATAAAACAACTACACATTTAAGGGACCCTGTGATGTAGTCTAAAAGTTGGAGAAAAATTAGTCCTTCCAATATTACCACGAAACACCACCTATAGGGAAGGAGCTTGTTTCGTGGCATGATCAGGAGGAATCAGAAGTCTCCAATTTTATACACGATCACAGGGTCCTTAAACTATTACTACTGCAATGGATACCAAATGTCACCTTGCTCAGGCTCAGGAGTTGTCGTTGCAAGATGTGTGTGTGTGTGTGTGTGTGTGTGTGTGTGTGTGTGTGTGTGTGTGTGTGTGTGTGTGTGTGTGTGTGTGTGTGTGTGTGTGTGTGTGTGTGACTAAAGGAAAACATGTGCAAATTATAGATTACGACGGATATTTTACACACTTGATGCAGGAATTTCCACTTGCAAGGGCCAATTGTCACACTGTCAACTCTGATACACTCCTCCATCTCCCCACGTTCTCATCTAAATACATTCCCCCTCTCTTATCATTACAGTTTCCACCCCATCAGGTTCTTCAGGTTTTAATCTGGAAAGGTGTTCAATGATCCGGACCCCTGCATGCCTTTATCTCACATCTCCCTCGTCCCCAGCACCTCCATCACCACCATCACCACTATTACTACCATTACCACCACGACCCCTGCCTGTATCTCGCATCTCTCCCAGTCACCATCGTCACCACCACTACTACTATCATACCCACCACCACCACTATTACTACTACTACCATCACAACCATCATCACTACTACCATCGCCACCATCACCATCATCACTATTACTACTACTACCATCACAACCATCATCACTACTACCACCGTCACCACCACCACCACCACCACTACTACAACTACCACCATCGTCACCACCACCACCACCATTACTACTACCATCACTACAAAACATTTCCTCAAGTTTATGTGTTTTTTACTTCCATTTATACTGAGGTTATCCCGAGCAACTCTTCTTTTATGTTTTTTTTTTTCGAGTTGGTGGAGTAAAGATCATTCATGGTTGTAGTTTGTCCTTCATGCATGTAAGTTGAGGCATAATAGTAAGGTACAAACTAAGGTCTAATAATACTTGGATGCTCTAAACTTGATCCGAACATTATAATTATATTTCATGCCTCGTAGAAGCTTTGTAAGACCAACACCGTACTTCCGCAAACAGAGATACAACATACTCTTACAATAAACACGTTTCAGTCATTAATCTGAAGGAAATAGTCGTTTGTAAAATAAAGACAGGCAACACACATCTTGTCTCTCGTTATACAAAGTTAATGAACACCGTAGTAGAGTTAGTTGTCTGTGGTCAGCGAAGATGTAATGTAAGTTGTTCATAAATTGCAGCTGTCTAAGTGGTGTATAGAAATGGGTGTAGCAAACAGGAAGACACATAGACCAAGGTGAAATTATCTTGGGCCACTAAGCAAGGGTGGGGAAGTCAGGTCAATATCAATATGGGTGTTTTAGACTTTACTGTATTGTCGTATGTGTGTAGTATGTGTGTAGGATTAGTAAGCAGTACAGTTTTCTCCAACCACAGAAGCAACGACAGGAATCAGAAATACACTTAATGGCCTCATGAAGGTAGACAAAACTGCATGATATACTGGGATTCAAGTGATTCTTAATTTCGTGTATGAAAATTGGAGGCTTCTGATTCCACCTCACAATGATATGAAATAAGCTCCTTCCATATAGTTGGTGTTTCGTGGCAATACTTGAAGGACTCATTTATCTCCAATTTTCTTAATACATCACAGGGTCTCTTAATGAAAGAAGCCTCCATTATGAACACAAGCTACATTACATATTATTCTTGCCATGAAACTTTGGATGCACTAAGAATACTTTTATATCCCTCTTTTAGAAATGAATCCCAGTGTTTACTTTGCTTCCTTCTGGTAATACACGACACCAGTTACAAATATTACCTGACGTTAAAAAGTTAATAACCTGATTTATTGTTACACATAAAAAGCCCAATGTTTCAACGAGATAAGGGGTCGACGTTTATTGTTAATCCCTTGACTGAGTAAAGCAAGTTCAATTATTTACTCTGTATAACACCAGACTCCTGTATATTACTTGTCCCATGCAGACAAAGGGTTAAGTATGTACAGTATATATTCCAGTTCTCTTGTACGAGAACATTGTGCCAATATATCCCTTCTCTTTGGAAAATTCCACATAATTATTGTATAAGCATCTGCAACATGTCAGAAAGCCACCTGTCACGTGTATACAAGATAGTAATTTGAGATAATATGCAAATTGTAAAGGTTGGATAATATTCAGGATTGCCTTAGTAATATTTTTTTCAATATAAATGGATCTCATCTTAGTATTATAATGCTGTGATCCTAATGAATAATACGGCATGTCAAAAACCAGTTTTCGTATGTCACAATCCGATTTAATTGCTAACATTTATATTAGATGGTAGAGTATCCTTATCTATTAAACATAGTAGTTACAACAATTTTGTATTGTCATCAGCAAAAGGCGTTTGTTGGAACACTGTAACCAGTGAGACTACAACGTCTCATCATAACTGTCTGCTTACCACACTGGACTTTTAATGTGTAAAATTTTACAAACACCAACCACTATATTACACTGTACGAGGAAAGGTACAAAACCCTGATGACCATTAAGTGTGTGTATGTGATATGAGCAGTGAGATGCTGACAACTACGGTAATAGTAATAACACTTTACCACGTCTCTATATAAGAAGGATTAAATAAACCTGCATATTAACATCAACTCCTCGGGTATCGGAGCTGCATCTCAAGAAACCAATTCCTTTGTATTAATGGCAGCAAACTCGAAGCAAAATCTCAGTCATATAATTATGTTCTTGTTTGAGGAGATCTCAGTCTACATGCTGTAAGTACTCTGATTGTTTAAAAGCAGGGTAGTTGATAGACGAGGTGCGGTGGTGTTGGTAGCAGAAGCGAAGGAGGTGAGTCCCGGTAGCAGCGACCCACTCAATATATTTCTTAAATAAGCCCAAAATACCGGCATGTCCTAGATATACGACCTGGGGAATCATCGCCACACTGAATTCAGAAAAGATATATAGTGGCGGATCCTAAGAGGCGAGAGAAGAATGTCAGCTGCCAAGAACTGAAAATGCGTGTGTGTGTGTGTATGTGTGTGTGTGTGTGTGTGTGTGTGTGTGTGTGTGTGTGTGTGTGTGTGTGTGTGTGTGTGTGTGTGTGTGTGTGTGTAACTATGAAGGGATTGTAGTGTTGCTTCGGAATGGATAACATGATGACAACACTACTTCTACTTTAACATAATCATACACACTAACCAGTCAACATCATCATGATTTTGCATTACCATAAAGTTTTTTTTTATATATAATTATTTGTGGCTCTAAGTGCTTCCTCGATTGGAGAAATATATAATTTAGCATAGTAGATGATGCATAAAATTTCGATATTCGCCACACATGCGCAACGATTTTCGATAAACAGTATTAATTTGATGTAGTCCTAAATTTAAACCCAAGTTAGGGTCCCAACACGGACTTTATGCGCTAACCCTGCGGTGAAGGCTGCTATTAGAGTGTTGGAACCTGTGTTTGAGGAAGGGAGAGTCAGACCTCCACCCTCCTAGAACTCTTCCTGAGCCTTCACTCTTTTATAAGCAAGTCCTCGTCATCACCCCCGCTGTCTCTCATCAGTTTAGGCTAAGGCAATTTTTATAAACAATTTCATCGCTTACACTCATCCTAAAGTGTCAACAAAATACCGAGCTTTCGTATATTTACATCAATTATATTATTATAGTTGGATTCCTAGACTATATTCTATTCAAATTTTGCTTTTTTACAACCAAAAAACACCTGACTAAGTTCTGTTCAAGGTTTTTGGACCGAGATAATACACCATTAGTATTTCTAATTGTTGCAGTAACTTGTCTTTTGAAGTTGTTCTTTTCTATGAAGCAGAAACCCAACGAGTACAGACCTATGATCCTTAAGTGTTTACAGGTGAAGAAAATGGTGAGTTCATGCCTCTATATTTTTCACTTAATGACCCTGTGATCGTGTATGAAATTTTGAGGCTTCTGATTCCTCCTGACCATGCCACGAAACTACTTCCTTCCCTATAAGTAGTGTTTCGTGGTAATATTTGAAGGACTCATTTATCTCCAATTTTCTGACTACATAAAAGGGTCCCTTAAAGAAGAGATGTACGACGCTGACTGTTTTATCTGAAAATGAGAAGGGGTCATAAATATTCCTTTGCCTCAGTGAAAAATCAAGAGACCTGTATGAATAAATAAATAAATCTGTGAATGTGAAAACTATACATTCATACCAGACACTAATGTAATATCGTTATAATTTTTCCTAAAGAAGCGGTTGGAGATTTTTCATCCTAAGACATTGAACGAAAAAAAAAAAAAATTTAAGGAATGTACCTGAAGAGCCCTGGGAATGACAAGACATTGGACGTATAAGGGTGAAAAGCCATCGGGTGTGACAAGTAAACAGAAGTTGGGAGGAGTACCGTCCGCCACGTGCCAAGCCACGGAGGCCTCACTCTACCACGAATTCCCTCTCAATATGTATGTATAAAGCAACGCCCCATTATCTTATCCTTGAATGCATCACCCTCAGTCTTGCAACATTTACTGGTCACTGAGTGAATATTATTTGAGAATAAGGTATTTTTTGTATTATTTTGCCTGGTGGTTGCATCGTCAAAAGAGAAGCGGAGGGGAGGAGAACCAGGAGGAGGAAAAATAAACACAAATGACAACCTTCTCCCTCAGAAAGAAAAAGAAAACATAATTCTATTATTTTGGCACTGATGCACTGATGGCATATTTTTACATGAACTACATGAATTGTGAAGAATAAGACTAAAGTTAATGTAACAAGAATCCATTATTTATATTTCGTCTGGCTTCCAGCCAGTGATCATATGACATACAATTTATATATTCATGTATGTGTGTGTGTGCGTAACTTAAGTACAATTTTGCTCACTAGCTGAAATACGTGATATTACTGACTGCAACCATCCATCAAGAAAGTTTTCACACGATATGTCTTCTTCAGTGTAGTAAGTTAAGCAACACAGTTGACAGTTACTTTAGGACCGAGAGAGACAGGCAAGATGAGAAGGGTATATAGAAAGGTAAGTCACAAGGCGCATAGGCAGGTCTGTGGCACAGTCTGGAAAAAAAGTAAGAATATGGTATTGTAGAGGTGTAACAAAGCGGCAACGTACAGTACAATCACGCACACAAATGTCGCAGTACAATCTGAGTTGTTAATGCGATGGCTGCCCGGAGTTCAAAATTCGCCAATATCGAAGCACGAGCAGGGAAGGAAGGAAGTGAAGACCAGTCCGGTGTGTGAGTCGGATGCCATGGTGGCTTACTGATGAGTGGAGATTGATTTGAGGGTTAAAGAAGATCTCCCCAGGCCCGAAAGACCCTGTAGGACGAGGAAGAAGGTGATTGAGAGATGTGACAGCAAACACGAAGGACACAGAAGGTAAGAAAGGACATCTGAAGAATATATAGGGAGTGTTATTATGTCCGGGCCTAATAACCACTTACTTGCCCTTTGCAGGAATTGTTTTAGAGACACGAGGCCAAACCAGAGATGGTGAGCAGTGACTGGTATTTCTGGAAACTTTATAATATGTAAAAATACTGTATGTGAAAGTATTAGTACGCTGGATTAGTGAAGGTAAGAAAAAGGATGAGAGGAATTAAGGCTTTGGGATATGTGCATGATTCAACGGTGTGTATATTGTAAAAACTATGATGAAAGTTGTCTGGTCATTCTGTTCGGTAAGTACAGTATACATTTCCGAGGAGATGAGGGGGAACATTTTCTCAGCCTCTTCACACTTGAATAGACTGGATTCTGATTGTATGTTTTTTTTTTTTTTTTTTTTTTTTTTTTTTTTTTTTTTTTTTTGTGTGTGTGTGTGTGTGTGTGTGTTGGTGAAATAGTGGTGAGGAATGTAGTGTAAAACATCAATGCATCATCATAAAGGATAATCACCATATACCAAGTTAGGGTTCTCCTTTCACCCATTGTCTATCGTGCAACGGTTGAGTTAGTGAGTGTTTCTCCTCTTTCATTCTCAAATCAAAGAATCTTCAAAGCCACAGACATCACTAAAATTTTGGTTCCACCCTCGAGATAACTTTCACGTTGGTATAATGAATCGATATTAGTTGCTGTCAGTTTTACCAGAGTAGATTTGGCAAATTTTCTTGTTTTTCCTTTCTCATACAAGCGAAAGGAATCACAGCCAGACAAACTAACATAAATGTCTCTCTAGCCTAAGACATGTGTTATTGTTCATTGGTTGTAGGTCGTTGAATATAATATAGCTGGTAACTGAAGAAACATGTTACCCTTTCAACCAGGGCTGAAATCTAGGCTAAATTTCAGAGGAATACGAGATAATAACATAATTCCTAAATCTGTTTCTGACTACAGTGTCTTCTATCTATACTCTTCCACTCTGTTCTGCCATCTAACCGGAAGTCTGCCTCTCACACCAGGTCCCACAACTTCACTTCCATACACCTTCTTTACAAACTCCTCACCTTGCATTCTCTCCATATGTCCAAACCACCTTAATGTATTACGCTTCACCCTCTTAACCACTCCACACTCAATACCAATTGCCGTCTCACTATACCACATCTGTCATACACACTCTCATTACTTTCTTCATTCCACCTGGTAAGTCTACATGCTCCTCTCAAGTAACTCATTACCACAGCACCTATTCTAGACTGATGAGCCCTACTCCATGTCCATGTCTACGACGCATATGTCAGTGTTGGCAGGATTATACTATTTCTTAGTCCCCTTTTCACTTTCATACTTACACTTCTACCCTTTATAATCCTTCCCAGTGATCCTATGACCTGTCTACCCCTCACTGCTCTCTCCCTAATTTCTCCTTCCATACTTCCATGCTTACACAGGACTGTTCCCAAGTACTTAAACTCCTTCTTCACTTCCTCCATCATCTCACCCCCTAAAGTTATCTCACAGTTAGTCTCAGTTGGTGTCTTATTTATTACTAATTCATTATCAGCTTTTAACATGAATGAAGGAATATTATAGCAAACAACGGCTGAAAGAAAGATGCTGAGTTGGTGGAAATTTACGGGGCAGCAAGTTTAAGATAACACTATTCCCCCTCATTCCCATACAGGAGATGAGTGAAGCATGGCATATATAACCACATAAAACTATTTACTATTTGATAAGCTTTGCCAAATCAAACAAACAAACAAACCCTTGAAAGTGTATCTAAATTATCTTGGCCAAGTAGAGTCTCGAACGATACTATTACTTTGGGAACTCTTCAACAGGCATATGAACCCTAAGGAATGTTAAAACAATACTATTACAATATGATGTTTATCTTGAGCATCACGCCACCTCAGTTAACTATATTATTATAAGCCCTGAGTCAGTCCAAGAGTGTTTGTTGTCTTTATGAAGAAGTTTTAAGGAGGAAATTTTGTGTTGGTAAATCTGTAGCAACTGAATCCTCCAAACTATTCCAAGCAACAGAACACCATTATATTTGCTCTTCTGGTCCTGTTTCCTGGTATATTTTGGAGGAATCAAGGCACTCCAATGTACCAATAAAGAATTACCACCTTAAATCGGGGTTTCGATCGTAATTATTGTCTGCTATTCTAGTTAAAGGGACCCCGTGATGTAGTCAGAAAATTGAAGGTATTTAAATGGGTCCTTCAAGTACAGCCACGAAACACCACCTATAGGGAAGGAGCGTGTTTCGTGGCAGTAGTGTTAAGAGGAATCAGAAGCCTCCAATTCTCTTACACGATCACTGGGACCTAAATTGCTTCCTCGGTTGTCAAGTGAGTTATGAAGAAAAGCCACTGGAAAACATTTTACTGCCAGAACGGACAATACGTAAAAAACACAGAGTTGAATACCACAGACACCAAGATGAATAATTTATTGTTGTATGTTTGGGCAAAGTTTGGAGACATCAGTATACCTTCAAGTCGTTGGTAGCAGATAACTCACTGAAGTACCCTGTGATCGTGTATGATAATTATTGGAGGCTTCTGATTCCTCCTGACTATACCACGAAACAAGCTCCTTCTATACAGGTGGTGTTTCGTGGCAATGTTTGAAGGACTGATTTACCTGCAATTTTCTGACTCCATCACAGGTTCCCTTAAAGTTACCTCAGATGGCACCGAATACAAACATGGGATATGACTGTTATTACTGCATGGGGAAATACGATTGCTGTATCTTTCAATAAATCTAATGATCCCTATTCTTTACTTTCACACCCAAACATGATCTACTGTAGTTCATCGGGTTATATTTGTTTACAGAGGAATGAAACACCCAAACACAATATGTAATGTGTGGATATATGTGTTTCACCCGTATGCGAGATTAATGACCGTAGAAATCAATATGGTGTTGATTCTTTGGAGACTATATTGAGTGCACGAAACATTGAGGATGCGAGAAGAGAAGTTTCATCGTAGAAGGTAGGCTAGTAAGATGCGACTCAATCAGGGGTTTACCGTCTGCCTCACAGTAAGCTTTTCTCTCACATTTACTCTGTTTTTATAAGTGAACGTGGAAGACACAGAACATCCCGTCTTTCCAACAGTACCTTTGTTCTTGTTTGACTTAATTCCTTCAGATTAAGTTGGTTGCCGGCCATAATCTTCCTGCACATTTTACCCGAGCCACTTCCAAACGATTGCATTCATCGTTCGGAAAAAAAAAAAAAAAAAAAAAAAAAAAATCTCTTTGACTATAAGGATCCTTCATGTACTCGCTGGACATAAATATTTTGTATCGTATCATTATGACCGCGACATAATCTGGCTGTGACAATCCTGGAGAGAGAGAGAGAGAGAGAGAGAGAGAGAGAGAGAGAGAGAGAGAGAGAGAGAGAGAGAGAGATCCAATTGCAGACCGGGACCCCGATAATCTACAGTATGTCCCCACTCTGCACTTTTGTTTTTGTCCCCCTCGTTAAAACATCGCCACAAAAACCTTCCCTTATTGTATTGTCAGGAACGTCGTGTCAACCCAACCTGCTGCTGCATTTTCTCAGGATTTTACTGTTTTGAACACCTAACCTCCGACTCTATCTAACGCGACTAGATCAATTATGTCACTCTGGCTACCATTAAAGGAGTTAATTTGTAAACGAATAGCCCTTTGTGCCCAAGAAGGAAAATAGTTGCTATAAACCTCTTCACTTCATTAAAGTAACTCACTCGCTCCAGCATTCACTAAAAGAGTGTACAGTATTTGCAGTTAAGAAATACTACAACTACAAGTGCTATTCTGTAGGATACAAGTTTAGTTAAGGGAAGGTTCTTTTGTTGGTGAATTGGAAGGTCTCTGATTCCTCCAAACTATGCCAAGAAACACAAGATCCCCTATTAGTACCATTGAGGGTGTCTGTTTTCTGGTATGGTTAGGAGGAATCAGTAGCCTTCCAATTTACCAACAAGACAACCTCCCCTTAAAAGTTACACGTACTGTACACTCGCAATCCAATATTTGTATCCAGGTCTTGTTGAAGTTTCGAATAATTTGACATACTAGCGAACCAATTACAACGCTTATCCTGTTTCATATTTGCTTGAGCTCGCTTATTACTCGATTAGGCTATTCGAAGCAAGCCTGGATACATATTTTGGATCGCGAATGTACAATACCGGTATGTAAGGACGCTTAGTCTTTAAATACACACACACACACACACACACAATAAAATACTTGCAAATATCTAGGCCACTTCATAAAGAAAGAGTTATGAGGCATCTTCCTAAAGACTACAACTGTATGATTTGCTTCTGATCGTTCATTTAAAAGAGTGGATTTTTTTCTAACCTTCAGCCACTGAGTTATAAGTCGAGTACTCACACTATAATTATGATGGGGAGGTTTATCTATTTATATTTGCTAATGTTAATGATGAAATTAGATTATTGATTCTGATTGCTGTAAGAATAAATGAAATAGAATGTTACTGGTATTATCATTTTGATAACAATTTCCATAAGTCTTGTAAATGTTATAGATATTGAATATTATAGTGTTCAAGTCAATCAGAATAATATCTTGTAGTTAAATAATATCTTAAAATTAAATCCTATAATAAAATATAATTTCCCCAAGCATCTATAAATATATATATTATGAGAATTTGCTCTCCGATTGCTACAGAGACAAAAACTGAGTTTAATACCGATATGTTTAATATGCGTAAGATGCTACTCATAATTACATATCAAATTTTTTTCGATACTTCTAACACAATGGTAATTTAGATAATAGAGGCAGACCAGCAGAAGTACAAAGGCTAACTGCAATTTTGTACACACAGACGACTACACGAGGATACAAGTACAAACGCCCTTCCTTGAACCTTCAAATACTTCAATTTATATCACACAATATTTATACTTTCAGTTAAGGGATCGGTTAGATAGCTTAGGTTTGATTTGAACGTTACATTAGTTTTTTTTTTTTTTTTTTAGTTTAACATTAAATTACGGTATTGAATTTGGATCATCTACTCTGGGAAATTTGAAGAGCTTCATGGTATTTCTTCAAATTATGCTTCGAGACAGATCCCCTAATCAATATACAGTACAGTCACTCATAAAAATTAAGACCCCCCCCAGGCCAGGCACCTTCTTATACGTGTAAATCGGTTCTGGCAACAGTGTACGTGACGTCAGTGATGGCGCTTGAGAGATGAAGTTGATCTGATCGACTCACTTGGAACTAACGGTAGATGAGACGAAGCATGAGTTGGGATAATGTTTCGAGCAAACCAGCCTTCCTCCAAACACCTCCCACACCACCACCACCTCTGACGTCAGATACAATGTTACCAGAACCGATATCACACGAATTAAAAGGTGTCTTGCCTGGGGGGGTCTTTATTTTTATGAGTGACTGTACATGAGGAAAGGATTTGCTTCATGTAATAGCTAGATGGAATCAATAACCCTCCTAGCGATTGTTTCATTTGTCTGGTTGTTTAATTATCTTGAAACATCGTCTCCAATTTAACTTTATCAAACAAGGCACAGAGGTCCAGCGGCATTCCAGAATAATTCATGTGGGTCTAACCACATGAGTGTCATGGTCGTCGTGGCACTCACCTGGCACCTTCCTGAATAGATGTGGCACTGGTATTGTCCTTATGCACCCCAATGTATGTAGACAGTGCCACGTGTTATATCGACGGTATCCGACAGTGCAATAAGCCAATGCTACGGTATCATGTGGATGCCACACCCGTTAAGTAAAAAACCAGGACCACAACAAAAGTTTTTAATATTGATCCTGTTCAAAACTAATTCGAGCCAAGTCGCCCAGGGGAACTCCGGACAACCAAGCCACGCCTCACCACCAGTATTTCCTTCAATGATACCAATGCAGCATGACAGTGCAATCGTGGTCTGTATTGATTAAAATCGTGTATGTGTGAAAGCACCTTCGGAAACATATAAAATCAGCTTGATGAAGGTAGCCTGCCTCATGGAATAGTTTTTTTTGGTGGGGAGGAGAGAATCAGGTGCTTCCAAATTTGAAATAGCTGCGTCTTACCTCTTTAAAAACACACGAATCACCCGAGGACTTGCCGAAACACTGTTATGTAGCATTATAGCACACCACTACACTCCTCATCTTTCCTTCCACGCCAAAGGTAGAATAGGGAGTGAGGAGGGAGGGTGAGGGTGGGAGGGGGGAGTAGGTAGGATATATAATGTAGGCAGTCAGGTTTTTCGAAGGTGATAATTTGCATGGACCAGTTTCACCTCCTAAGTGGGTACGTGCAGCAAACGTGTAACTACAGCATTTATCGCTAATACATCAGTGTCCATTAATGAAGGTGGTGGGAAAAAATCGGTCCAGTATGAAACCCAGTTATTCCAGAAAGTTATGTTGGTTCAATTTGGCGTTACATTGGTCTTATCAGGGGCGAGGAGGATCACCGGTGGCGGTACACACTTGCTTGCGGCTTAACACGAATGACAGGGTGTTGTTCGGCTAGAGAACCTGTATTGTCTAAATTACATTAATCTTCCGAGCCACGTTCTATGAAATAATGCATACAAAAAAATGCTTACCAATCTTAGAGTTCATTCGCATCATAATTATTTTGTTCCTTCACCGTAAAAATTCAGGTGTAAAGAACGAAACAACAATAAAAGTTTTGATATTCTTAAAGAGAT
Organism: Petrolisthes cinctipes; assembly: GCA_033782935.1. Lineage (NCBI taxonomy): Eukaryota > Metazoa > Arthropoda > Malacostraca > Decapoda > Porcellanidae > Petrolisthes > Petrolisthes cinctipes. The sequence continues at coordinate 14,948 of JAWQEG010009041.1, forward strand.
GATTAAATTTATAGTACAAAAATTATAATGATAAAGGTCAATTTTATTTATATCTTTTCGAAAATCATATGCTATTACCGGTAAGTTATTATTACCTTTACAGAGAAAAGAGAAAAAAGAGTTCCTCACCTTTTAAATGATAGGAAATACAACTTTGACCATATTCTTTATTTTATGATGTAGAAAAGTTCTTTATCAGCGTCACGTAGGCTATCATTAAATTCCTGAATGACAAACTTATCAATAAAATTATTATTAAACATTATTATTTAGATAATATAATCCTTTGATCACTGTGCAGTATAGAATAACAAAACTACTTTATTGCCTATTTAATTTTTTGTCATAGTCAGGCTGAATGATTATATTATTATTATATATAGGATTATATCAATATATTATCTAAATCCTCTTAGGCACGCAAAGGCATAAAACTACTTTATTTATTTTTATTTTTGTTTTGCTTCACCGACGTCAATATAATAAATACTACTCAGGTATCATACAACGAGCAGAAAATGAGTTGACTAGTAGTGTGTGGTGTCCGTGTCAACCATGCATGAAATTTACATGCCCTGAAATCTGCGGCGAAATTTGCATCATGTTGCAATCCGTCTGCTCTAAATGTCAGACGTATTTCAAACTTGATGGGAACTTGATAGAAATGAAGTGCCTGGTGCCTTATTGTTCTTGTCTCTAGGGAAAAAAATAAAAACAACACTATCTATGTACTATTAATTAAAGACAAAACTCGTGTCGCTGTTTTGTCCAATGATTTAATATTTTAACTTGTGAAACATAATGAAAATCCCAACCATAGTAACGTTTAGGCCCAGTATGGTTATAGCCCTCTACCATATAATATTTTCACCAATTTTCACGACACGAGTTTTGTCTTTGATAGTACACCAGAAATTTCACGCATGCATGATTACTCCCAGGCAACAATAATAATATACAGCAGCTAATTTTTTCCACTCTCTACCATGCATGATTTCATTCACACACACACTGACGGAACACAACCAACAACCAACCAACCATTCCCAGGACTATACTATATACTTGAGCCGTGTTGATGTTAGACAGTTGTTTGTTATCTGCTGTTCATGGGTCTGTTTGGCACGGTGTCAAATGTGTGGTAAGGAACAATGATCTGCATCCGTCCCTTCCTCTATTTTATTTCTTCTTACTCTTCAACAACAACAACAACAACATTATTTCACAACCACACACTGTATATATACCGTAAGCTCTGGGATATGTATGACGTGATTAAAATTTACTATCATCATAATTTGTGTGTATGTGTGTATATTTTTGACGTAGAGAGACGGAAAGTTTATGTATCAATGAAAGGTGGAAATTATTGCTGTACATATATGGTTGTAAGAGGTGATGTAGGCAGTGTGATAATTATTATGGTTTACTAGGTGTGGGTGTTGGCAATATGATGAAGGAGGTGAGTGTGTTGGCAGTGTGATAATTGTGGTGTTCTAGGTGTAGGTGTGGATGTTGGTAATGTGATGAAGGAGGTGTGTGTGTGTGTGTTGGCAGTGTGTGGTGTGTGTTGGCAGTGTGATGAATGTGTTGTGTGTTGGCAGTGTGGTGAGTATTGTGTGTGTTGGCAGTGTGGTGTGTGTAGGCAGTGTGGTAAGTGTGTTGTGTGTGTTGGCAGTGTGTTGTGGGTGTTGGCAGTGTGGTGTGTGTGTTGTGTGTGTTGGCAGTGTGTTGTGTGTGTGTGTGTGTAGGCAGTGTGGTGTGTATAGGCAGTGTGGTGTGTGTAGGCAGTGTGGTGATTATAATGCAACACGACGTTGTTAGTGAAGAGCTGAATGTTGTGGTACTAATCCTTCAGGTTGGAGGCTGTGAAACTCCAGGCTCGGTAATCAGGCGGAAAGATCGCCATCAGTTTTGGAATATTTCCAGAGTATTTACAGGTACAGGTCTTTGCAAAATTCAGTGATCGGATTCACCAGCTTATTGCATTTGTCTTTTTTATATCCATTCAGGGTTCATTGGGTTTGTGTTGGAATACTGTTCATATATTGCTCTAGGCTCTTCACCAGGTCCTAACTTCACCCTCGTTGTCCTTCTTGACCTGAACACTCTCGACCTACACAAGGACGCCTCCCTCCCTGTGCCGTGTTGAGGTTTAGCGAGGATCACCTCCACCCTTCCCCTCTGACCCGTAAGTGGGAGTGACCCATGAACTGGGAGGATCTTGGCGGGCTTGCCAGCTCACTGGGGCGTGAAACGTACATTTGTGGTGAGCTGAAAGGCCACAAATGACTTAGTGTACAGATTACTCGTTGAGGGGGCACTAGGAAACAACAAGCCACATCCACTTCGTAGGGGGTTAGCTTTCTCCAATGGCTTCTGGATTTACACACAATTTCTCAACACTCAAGAAAATATTCGTGGTACGAGTTAGGTTGACCTGGTCAGAACTGATACATATTGTGAAACCAGGTCATGAAAGCTCAAGGGCAGAGCCTACTTAATAAAATCTTTGACATTGCAATAACAATGTACCCATAAATAAGCTGCTTACACCAAAGATAATGACAACCCTACCGTCCGTTAGGTAAAGCATACAGTAACTTTATGTGTTTCTCTTAAGGTCATTTTCTTCAAGGTGTCACAGGAGTAATCAAAGGAGGTGAATACAAATATGATATCCCTTAATATTCTTCGTCTTGTCATGCATAAGCTACAAAAAAACAAAACAAGAAATCATATATTTCATAATCGTTTGATCAATAATAATTATGGTTAATAACAATATACAGTATATATTATGGCTACTGAGTGTATGAGGGTAATTATGTCAGACGGGCACAAAGGCCATGAGTTGCAGGGTTGGGAATTCCTCGACCTTCAAGACAGTAAATGTTATCATACCTTTACTCTTAGGTAGCATTTTCTCCTTCGTGTTAATAAGAAAAATTTACAGGAGTGAACGTAGACAGATTCCCTCCAAGTTGTCTCCTATGTAACCAGATGATGTGAGTAACGAGGGAAGGGAATGAGGTGTAAATAAATCCATGGCTACTTGAGCGAGGTGAGGTGAGGTGAGTTGAGTTGAGGTGAAGTGGTTGGGACTAACTAAAGGACAGAGGAGGGAGGTGACAATGGCTGTTGCTATGCTGGGGGGAGTGAAGGGATGGGGTTGGGGTTGGGGGGAGTGAAGGGGTAGGGTTGGGGTCGGGGTTGGAGGAAGGGATGGGGTCGGGGTCGGAGGAAGGGATGAGGTTGGGGTTGTGGTGGGGGGAAGGGATGGGGTCGTGGTTTTGGGGGAGGAAGGGATGGGGTTTGGGTTGGGGTTGGAGGAAGGGAGGGGAGTTTACTTGTAGGGTCTGTCATCATCATCATCATCATCATCACCATTATCATCGTCACCATCATGAATTCACTACAGGACAAAGACTACTTCCAGCTCTCTTACCATTCTCTCAATTCAGGCCGTCCCATCAAATCTGGACATCACATCATCTCTGTAGGTGGTTGGTTCTGTGTGTGGCTGCCTCCACTAGTGTTCACGCTGTGTCACCCTCACAATACATTATGATGATGGTCTCACTCCTTCCATTTTACTCTCCTCAACATAATGTATTTTTAATTTTCTTTCTTTGCTTTAGCTTTTCTTATTATTATTATTTTTTTTTTACTATCATCATAAATAGTATCAATAAAATCCATTAGTCACTTAAACCGTTTTTCCTTTACCTATGTTAACACTGTTCTACTTTAATTCTTATGTATGTTATAAAAATAGCCTGGTCACTGTGAGAGGGAGACGCCTCGTGTCTGGACTTGGTCTCTATAATAGGTTTACAGTCACTGGTTACATAAACTGTCTGATGTATTCAAGGGCTAAGGCACTGAAGATAAGGCTTGATAAAGTGTCTGGCCTAAACATACCTAAGTGTACACGGCTCAGTCACCATTTAAATGAAAGGTTATAATTTAAAACAAGGTGCTTCAGTATATAAAAATAAACCACCTTTGCAATTAACCTATCACTATTTTCTCCCGACTGAGTTGTACAAATCACTTGGCTCAATTTAATTTCCTTCTACCGGGAGTGAAAGTGTTTTCTAGTGACACCCTGTTTAAGTTTGATCTCTTTACCTGTGACAGTGGACGAGTACAGGGTAAATATGTTTGCCTGTAAAATCCAAATGCTTATACCACGATTAGAAAGTAGCCCACACACATAAATCCAGACAATGTTTAAGGCAAGCTGTGGTAAGGGACAGAACACACACACACACACACACACACACACACACACACACACACACACACACACACACACACACACACACACACACACACAAACACACACACATTCACACACACATTCACACACACGTGGGTGGTCGAAGGAAGTTGGGATGGAATGCAAGTGGTATTCACAAATTTACGTATACCCAACCTTACACACATGTTCTCTGAGCACTCGTGCATAATAAACAATAGGCCTCCTTGGGCATAAATCACCAGAGACAGAGAGGCTTTACAAGTGGTAGATGCTAACACATAAAGAAGTATGATAATATACAAACAAGCACACGTTTTGGTGAAGAGAATTGGCAGAGCATCCAAAGAGTAAACTGGTACACATGGACACATATGCATGCATTTATAAACTACACACATACATACACACACACACACAAGCATTTATAAACGACCACCACATACATATACATGGGTGAGTGCATGAGTAGTGAGGAGGTGGAGGCTCTTTGTTGTATACATTATTATTATTTTTTTTTACCGTGATGGGAGTGTCGGTGAAGAACAACAACAACGCTATGGGAATCTCGGCGCCAATCAGCCAGCCTCCGCCCCCTTCGGCCTCCATAAGATACGCTATTATTTTGATGGTCTGCCTGCCTGCCTTTGCCTGCATGACCCTGTAGCCTTCCTGCCTTCCTTCCACACCCTCCCCTTGACCCTATACTGTCCCCCTGCTGCCTCCCATCCACACACACACACACACACATACACTCCTCACTCACAGCCTTGTCCCTCCCTCCTCTTACGATCACATTGTTTCTTCTCCTTCCCAAAAGCGACCCTGACTTTCATTTCTTAACCTTCTTCCTTTCCTTTCCTTCTGTCTTGGGGGTTAATAGAGGAATGCCAACAAACACCAAACAATTTCTTGATATCAAAATGAAATAAATAAATCAGTCTTTTATTTACCTTTTCCTTGTTATTATTTCTGTATTTTTCTCAACTGCGTCCAATTCTCCTAATGATAAAATATAGTTCCATAATTTCACTCGTCTATCATCATACATGTGAAATAGCACTGAGGAATTGCACTGAAATACTTTTTGTAACTGTGAGAACATCTGTAATTTCTTTTGCAGGTTATATTATTGTTGACGCACCTCTGTATTTGGAGTGAGACAATTTCCCGTACATAAATTAATGTTAGGTATTCAGGTGAAGATGGCAATTATATAGAGTTATTGAGCGTCCCTGGAGGAGTTGCCTTTATACAATAGATGTTGTTTATGATCATCACATTACAACAAAGACTCATAACTATAATTCCTCAACACCAAGCCTGGCCAAGTCTCAGTACCATAACTAATTACAAATAAGACTTCAAATAAAAAGAGCCAGAAAGATTAATATGCTTCTGATACCCTCTAGGCTTTTATTACGTTAAGTGCTAAACTAGTTTGGTCCTCGACACAGATGGAGTGAATGAGAGATTAATAGTATTTGGGAAAACGATACATGGGAAATGCTATGAATATACAGGTTTCTTCCTTAGCTCTGAAAAAAAAAAAAAATTGCCATAGTCTGACGGTTGTATTATTTAATGTGAAAGGCACTATACGAAAAATTAGTTTTAATGGTGAAGGCAAATTTTATGAATTATGATGGTGAATATGTTACTCTTGTGTTAGGAATACCATTTTAATTTTACGTATTTGAAACTATATAAAAATATGAGTTAATAGAAGAAGAGGTACACACAAGAATATATTCATTGTACAGTACACACACACACACACACACACACACACACACACACACACACACACACACACACACACACACACACACACACATACACACACACACACACACACACACACACACACACACACACACACACACACACACACACACACACACACACACACACACACACACACACACACACACACACACACACACACACACATACACATACATATACATATACATACTGATTCTCTATCTTCCTCTGCATCTGTATATATGCAACATTTATCACTGACGACCAGCTGACCGTAATATGCCAGTGTGTTTGTTCTCTGATGGATTTATCTTTACCTTTATTAAATGCAAGTGGAAAAATCCTACTGAGACAATTGATAATATTCGGTGTACAGAAAAAAGATTAAAGTGAGAATTCTGTGATAACTAATAAATCCCTTCCAACCTGAGCTTTAGTTTATCGTATGTCACCTCGGAATTATACACGTAATACAAACACATCAAGAAGCTTCCATAACCTGACTCTTTTTATTCCATCTTGAAATACTGTTAAGCAAAATAAAATCTCCCAAATATGTTCTTTGCAATTCCCAGATTTACATGACATCATAGTTTAACTTTTATCTATCAAATTACCATGTTATCATTTATATGTGTGAAACATTACATTATATATATATATATATTTTATATGAGGCAGCAGAGGAGATAGTGTGTTCTTAATCTATATGAGGATATTATTAAGGTATAGCAGTTTCTCTACACTTCGCATTGCACTCACTCGGGTACATACACACCTTCCATAGTCTTGCCTTTACGATGCTAACTAATTTTCTAAAGGCACCGACATGAGGTTTATGGGTTAAGTTGTGGAAGATGGTGTGAGTCAGCAGCGAGTGTACCTAACATACCCTGGTGACATGCCTTTCCACCACCACCAACATCATCATCATCATCACTACATACATTATTCTCCTCCTTGATGAATATATTTGTACAAGAGAAGGTTTTGAATGAATGGCTAATCTTTGCCCATCAACTATAAACAAGTGTTCTACAAATCCGACTTCAAGGTTGACCCCCTTTCCCTGCAGCCCTTGGCACTTACAATAGACAAGGATAAGTCGTTGGCTAACTATCTTATCTAAATACAATTTTTTGCTAATCATATAAACGGAAACCTGTAGCATATATTTAGTATCAGTCCAAAAAAAAGTGAAGACATTCACCTTATTAGCGGCAATAGTCACATTTACTGTATGAGGTCGAGGGTAGTGGAGGTTATGGTGGTGCATGGCAACCCTCACTCGGCTGTTTCTCGCAGTATATATACTGAGGGTCGTAACGGCCGGAGGCATCCAGTTTCCTCCAAGCACCACCCTCAAGATGAAGTTTGTAAGTAGTGGAGGATAGAGTGACTCCTCCTCCCTCACTCACACTCATGCCAAGGCGCCCCTTATGCCTGGCTGAGACCAACACCTTTGAGATGTTGGTTAATTATCGTGTAGTTTGGTACCCTCCCTCCTCGAGAAGACGAGAACACTCTCTCCTCAAACCTTTCTGGGAATATTAACCAGGCGTTGTGGTTTTTGTCTGTCACTATTTACTGATTCTCGATCACGAAGGTTCGATGTTTCTCTCACACACAATTCTTGTCTAAATATATATTGTTGTTCGGGTTCTCATAAAATTAAATTTGCTAGGCCATACTTTATGCATACAGGAGAATATTTCATCTGTATATAAAAGAAACCAGTTCTCCGGGCCGTTTGGTTTATATAACTAAACATGAGATAACTGAACCATAAGTTGTTTTACACATCGGTATCACTGTCAACATTCTAAAGAAGTCTTTCAGCCACACCTCTTCGCTCCTATTGAAGTTTTTATTCGCTACGCATTAACTAATTTTACCGAGGCTGTATATCCCCCAGCAGCAGCAGCAGCAGCAGCAGCAGCAGCAGCCTGTCTAGGGTCAAGTTATAAGCAGTCCGCACTGCTCATAAATTTTGCTTCACCATTAACACTGCATTTACCATTTACACTGCATTGGTTTGTTATAAGCATTCCGCACTGCTCATATATTTTGATTTACTATTTACACTGCATTTACTATTTACACTGCAGTAGTCTGTTCCAGGACCTTATAAAATTTTCATTGTTGTGTGATTGTTTTCATTCATAACATACGGTATATTGCAATGCAGTAAACGGTGCACACGTTTGTATTTCTGTCCTTTAGATATCACACTATTTCAATACAATAAGAAGAATGACATAATTCTTTGCTTATATGGGCAACACACGCAAACGCCCTTTACAGTATATATACTTCTTCTAGTCGTGAATATTACTTACTTAAACACTGTGCAGCTTACGTTTGGACTGGATGCTCTATAATATTAAACTCCTGCATTTTTTTCCTTTCCATTTCACAGTTCATAATCTTACCTTCATATACCCGAGTTTCATGGATCGCTAAAAAAGAAGAAAAATAATAATAAAGCATACACACCCAACTAGTGACCAAAAGATACATTATTTTGATACTATAAAACGAGTTCTCCCTTCACACTTTACTTACTACTCACACGTGCACCTTTTCTGTTCACCAGCGAGTAGGCGACTGGATGATTCCCCCCAAGTATGGCCAGACTGCTTATGTTACTTGATATTACAACCGGACAGAGAACCGCTCCCTTTACTGGCAGACCCCCACTCACGCAACCACAACGTTTTCCATGCTGTACAAAATCACAAAACCCTTCCTAATAGAACAAGTCTTTTCAGGGGTTTATTATTAATTTTTGGAAGGTTATAGATTCCTCCAAACTAATATACACAACAACATATTTCCCATAAGTTTATTAAATGTTAGTCTGTTTCATGACATAGTGTTGGAGGATTTAGTAGTCTCCTATTATTTGCCCTCAAGATAATTATAGCCTCCTTGACAGGATACGTTAACCACTGTATCTTCTTAAAAAGTAGTAAAGAAACCTCGTCAATGTGCAGTAAATTCCTTTTTAAATAATTTGTATTCATTTAACGCTTTACTCTGTTCCATGAAACCGGACCTGATGCAGAAAAATTGTGGCATTTTATAATGTTTATCGAGATTTAATCAAAGCTTCAGATCACCTCACTCCAATTATTTTTCATACCATCATCACTGGAAATGCTTGTTTACTTTTTTTTTTTTTTTTTCGCAATGCAAACATGGAAAAGGAGGATTGGCATTATGTATCGTGACTTTACTACCAACTGGAAACACAAGAAGTTAAGGAGCTGAAGCAGGAGAGAGAATAATAGAGAGTCCAGTATTGAATGATTATTATTATTATTATTATTATTATTATTATTATTATTATTATCATTATTATTATTATTATTATTATTATTATTATTATTATTATTATTATTATTATTATTATTATTATTATTATTATTATTATTATTATTATTATTATTATTATTATTATTATTATTATTATTATTATTATTATTGCAAGGCCTTACTTTGCTAGTGTGTTCCGTGCCATCCACAGGTGAAGGAAAGACCAGTCTGGATGAAGGCTTCAGTCAAACTGGGAAAGATTTTTCATCTGCATATACGTCTAAATTCTTATTATACACAAGCCACATCCACTTTTATTGCTGATTTTGGTCCCTTACCGTGTTCATATTCTCTTGATTTTCATATTGCTTTATATTTTTCATATCACTTTTTTTTACTTCATATCTTGAGTAGTATACTGCGGCAATATTTTTTCTATTTTCACATATTATTTCATAGAGGTAATAATAAATTCATATAATTCTTTTCCTTTTCAATATGTTATTCCCTCTTTCACTCATTGATATTTGTTGTTTTTCTTTTAGTATGATATCCACTTTTTCACTTATTTTACTCACTTATATTAATTAAGGGACCCTGTGATGTAGTCAGAAAAGTGGAGGTAAACGAGTCCTTCAAATATTGCCACGAAACGCCACCTATATGAAAGAAGCTTGTTTCGGGGCATGGTCAGGAGGAATCAGTAGCCTCCAGCTTTCACACACGATCACAGGGTTCTTAATTAAACACAGAGTTGCACCTTCAGGAGTATAATATAACAATACTAATCACGCCTTATTATTCTCTTCACAGGTCCTCGTTCTCGCCCTGGCCACCGTTGCCATTGCTCTGCCTGATTCCTATGAGACCAGAGAGAGAAAGTTTGTGCCCATCATTAAGGATGAACGCATCAGGGAGGACGACGGCAGGTACAATTTTGATGTGGAGACCGGCAACGGCATCTTTATCTCCCAGTCCGGTTCTCCTGTGGGTGAGGGCGCCATCGCTAAGGCTGGAGAGTATTCGTAAGTATAATGTAGTCGGACAAGTACTTATAGTGTCTGATGTTACTCTATAATCAGCTCTGTCTATTCTATGTAAACACTTTTCTTTCTTCACGATAAACCTCTCAAAGAGCTAAGCCAAAAATGTGCTAGAATACGAGACCCGAGTAAGATATATTATTATAATCCTTCTACTCTAATTCATTTTAAAGGTAAACTACATGTATCAATCCCCCCTCACACCCTCTCAGGTATACCGCTCCCAACGGTGAACAGATTTACATGAAGTTTGTTGCCGATGAAAATGGGTTCCAGCCACAGTCGTCCGTCCTCCCAGTGGCCCCTGAATTCCCTCATCCCATTCCCCAATTCGTACTGGACCAGATTCAACGAGCAGCTGAGGAGGATGCTGCCCGTGGTCGTGGTGAGATTCCCAGCTACGAAAGATATGATTAAATGAAAAGAGAACTTGCGACTCTTTGATGTTGATGACTGCGAAATGTTTGTGTGTGTATATTTATCATACATTATTTATTTGAAATAAATTGGAGAATATAATACCCAAATATTTATTGATACCATTCACGGCTTCATTTACATATGCAGTGCGTCAAACAATAATAAATGCGTTTATGTGCCCTGCTTCCACAACATTCCAGTTCCTTTACTAATATTCTGGAGAGCGATACAAAAATCAACAACAGGTTTACAACTTCAACGAAACCTCAATATGTGCGTCCAACGACATTCCATAAAGAGTGGGTACAAAGGGGCGACTAACTTGTAGGAATTTCAGTGGGAGTGACCAGGTATGTGTGTACAGTATAATATATAGTAAGAATAGTAAGAAATACATTGGTGACTCCAGCAGGTGACAAATATCAATCTCATACACCTGTTAGTCATACAGAGGTGGTATTCGACGACCAAACTATACACTGGGTGAATGAAGTCCCTGTAAAGACCATTGTAAATTAAAAACAGCCACCAATGTTAGTCACTGTGAACAAAACTCCTCAGAAATAGTGAACTGATGATACTCAGGAAGTTTTGAGTGCAACTTATCAATGCCTGAAGAAATAAGAGAGAGAAAAAAAAAATCTATGTGGATATTATTTTTATATTTTTTTGTCTGGGATATGGGACAATTTTTTTTTTTTGGGAAACAGTGAATTGTGTTGCTCCTTCTGAGGTTTGTGCTATATTGACTACCTTCTATCAAACATAACAAACTCAAAAAAAGTTCTTAGGTCTGAAATACATAGTTAGAGAAGAAAATTATATAAAAAAAAAAATATATATATATAAGACTTATGCCACTATTCGAATCTATCTTTTTATGGCATCATTGTATAATCTGGTGACTATTGCGTCTCTGTTACAGCTACTTAGTTTCTTCGACGTGATCAGGTCCTTTGTACAGTTGAGCAAGTAGAAAGTGCAAGGGAAATCTGTCTGTCTATGTCAACATGTGGCAGTTGTCTGTAGTAAGTTCTTGTATCTTTATAAATGAATCACTGGGAACCCAAAGCCAATGTAAGGTGAAACGTGATTGGCTGAACTTTGAGTGGTAGTGAAGATGTTGCTATATACAGCCATATTTTTCTTGCACTTTCTACTTGCTCAACTGTACAAGAATTTCGTTTCGTCAATGAATCCTGTGTTAAATCCAGCTGATGTCAGTGTCACAAACAAGCAACTCCTCAGCTTTCTGGACCTTGGCAGTGTTGTTCAGGACACAAATATCTCCAAAGGTTTTGCACCATAATATTTAAAATGTAGTTTGGGTGCTATTTATTTTGAACTAACAACCTCATTTTGTAGACGATCATTATATTTCTGTAGGAGTTTTACAGGTTACTGGTGCTGCTTTTTTTTTTTTTTTTATATCAATATGTTGCCTATCTCCTACCACGAAAGTAACTGCAGTTTAATTAAATATTTTTAAAGGAATTTTTTGACTCCTCAGACTACGATGTGAACATGATTCTGTCAAATTAGCACAATAGATTACAACACTTTCGACGCCGGGGTTTCTCTTTTACATATCAAATACTCGAATGTTTGCCGATCACAAATTTTTTTTTATATATACTTTTATAATATATACTGAATTTTATAATAATATAATTTTATAATACATACTGAAGTATACTGTATACACAAGGAAGGCAATGTGAAGTTTGTAAAGCATCGTGTCTTAAATTTTCGTGCCTTGTTTTCCATAATCGTGAATTGACCGAGAACTAAAAGGCATAGCATAAAGACCAGATGAATATTATACTTCGCAGTTTACCTTTTGCATCAAATAACATCATCAAGATTTAGAAGCTGGTCTGTTTTAACTACACAGACTTGTATTGAGAACCCATGAAGACGTAGCAGCAGAAAAATATTATTCCCTTTAGAGACCTGACAACACTCGGAAAGATGGGTTTGTGTATATAGCGAAAATATGGAGAATGGTGGGCGGAGTGAGAGGGCAAGAGATGAACGCTTCACTTGATAGCATAATGACAGCTACTCAGTCGCTGATATGGCCCCTCAGCTCACAACAGCAGGGCGGGGAACGGCGGCACGGCTTCTGAACTCAGGAGGATGGTTGTCAGGAGGCTCGTAAATCTATATCGATCTTTGTCGGATCTGGGAAGTGTGAACCATGGCATCATCGACACGGACACAGTCATGATTCAACTGCAAACTGAGGATATCATAATTACAAGACACGGGTTTCTTATTTCATAGTATTATTTTGAACATGTTATAAAATATGTAGTAGGATGGGTTACAGAAATGAAGAGCCAAATGTATTAATCGTAATGATAAAAAATGGTCAATGTTTGTATTTATGTTTAAAGTTGTGATGTTTTTGATTCACTGCAGTACGATCCATGCATATAAAATTCCTTATCGTTAAGATGGTTATTGCTCTCTGTAAACTTATTCACACGCCAAATGATAACGTTAACTTAAGGGGGTAATACAACGTTGGTAAATCAGAAGTAAATGATTCCTCCAAACTATTCCAGGCAACGGGTTACCATGAGTTGTGTTAATTAAGGGAGGAATGTGTTGTTGATAAAGTGATGGTCTGGTGATTCATCCTAATTTTGCCACGAAACAGAGATCCCTTATTGGTAATACTGGGGTTGTCTGTCTATTTTCTGCATAGTTTGGAGGAATCAGTAGCCTTCCAATTACCAACAAGAGATTCCTCCTTAATCTGGTCCTGTTTTCTGGCATACTTTGGAGGAATCAATGTTCTCTCATGTGTGTATGTACCAATAGAATACTATCCCGTTAAGTGAGGCCCGTCTGAAACAAAGCTGCAATACTGTACACTCGTGATAAGTAATTTCTGACCAGAGACGAACGGCAGGCACCACACACACACACATACCCTGCATTCGAATTCAGCCTCTATAGGTGTACTGGGTGGGGAAATGAACAATACCAGGCGATTCGAAGCTTTCTGCTCCTCACACTCTGGTCAGAAATTATGTATCACGAGTGTACATCATTTTGTCAAACACCAAACCATATATATTAATCAGTTCAGGGATAACCAATCGGAGGAGATGGTCAATAGTTGATAACGACTCCAAGACATCTGACAATATTTTCCCCACCCTAATGGTTTATATATACACAGTAGTACAATATGATAACATTTTGAGCTCTCTGGGGTTCTCTGGGGTTAAGGGGGAAGTTTTGTGTTGGTAATAATGGAGCAACTGAATCCTCTAAACTATTCCAAGCAACAGAACACCATTATTTTTACTCTTCTGGTCCTGTTTCCTAGCATACTTTGGAGGAATCAAGGCACTCTAATGTACCAAAAACGAATTACCACCTTAAGACTCCCCCTGAACGCATGAGGACAGATAGAAAGTTTGTGACCAAGGAGGATGTCAACGTCAAGTCGTACAAAAAA
>JAWQEG010009042.1:0-17276 GCA_033782935.1 Petrolisthes cinctipes
TAATCCCAGACCCTTCTTCTCTCCTCCTCTCCCTCCTTACATTATCAACATTTTTCCATCCACTTCTTCACTCTTTCCCAATCCAATTATCATTTGTTTCTTTCTCCCCACACTTTTCCTTACATTCAATCTCTTTCTCTTTCCCAACCCCATGTAATCTGTCTCTTCCTTCCCCTTCCCTCCTTTCGTTTCCATTCTTTTCCAAAATCTCCCATCGGTGTTTCCACCCTATCCTCCATTCTTATTTCTTGCTCTTATTTCCTTACTTTCAATCTCTTTCCTCCTCTGTATCCCACCTTTCTTTTATCTCCTAATCCCATATATTGGACTTTCTCTCTGTTACTCTTACTCTAGGCATGATGGTGATAAAATGATGGTGATAAGTATGGTGGTGAGGGATAATTATAGGGTCGATTCCATAACAGCTTTGGTTTGTTATGATGCTCCCCAACCAAACACACTTGTCAGTCTTAATTATATCCAACAAACTCAGTATCCATATCCAGAAAATCTGTCAGGGTGTTCCATCATTACCATAGTTTCATAGTTGAGCCATCAAATTCATCCTATAATTCACTCAGGAGTCATTTACACAGTTCACTTTCTTTCGTTAGGGTGCTTACAAATCAAAACAAACCACTGTGGAATAGGCACATAGTGTTGAACATAAAAAAAAACCACACACACAATAAAGAAAATTATTCAAGTTCTTATACCAATTAATTAAAGGAGAAACCTCTTTTGAGTAAATTGGTGGGCTACTAATTCCTTCAAACTATGCCAGGAAACAAATCACCTCAGTGTTAGTAATAGGAGGGATCTGTTTTGTGGCATAGTATGGAGGATTCAGTCACATTCCAATTTACCGTCCCTCCTTAACCACAATAGCTTCTTTCATTCCTTTTCATCTCCTTCCTTCTTGTCGCTTTCATTTCCTGTTATGCCTTCACTCCTCACAGGCCATTTCCCCACTATTACTCCCCCCCCCCTTTACCCCGACCTCGTTGTATCATACCCCTTCCCATCCCTACCTGCTTCTCCCCCCCTCCCAACACCCTCCCATTATTGCACTTTTTCTCTGTTTGCATATAAGAGTGTAGAACAAATAGAAAATAATATAATAATAATAATAATAATAATAATAATAATAATAATAATAATAATAATAATAATAATAATAATAATAATAATAATAATGATAATAATAATGATAATAATAATAATAATAATAATAATAATAATAATAATATAATATAATATAATATAATATAGTAAAATATAGTATAATATTGTATAACAAAATAATGAAATAATGAAATAATAAAGGAATAATAATAATAATGATAATAATGATAATAATAATGCTGTGATAAAATAACTGGGAACATGAAATCGGAAAATATCAAGACCTCTGAGACAAAACTAAAATAAACTTAACTAAAATGAACCTAATCTAACTTAACTAACCTAACCTGACCTAACCTAACCTTACTTTACCAAACTTAACCTAACCTTACTTGCCCTATCCTAACCTGACCTAACCAAACTAACCTAACCTGACCTAACCTTAATTAACTTAACCTAGCCCAACCTAACCTAACCAAATCGCACTTACTTAACCTAACCTAACCTAACCTAACGTAAAGTGACCATACCTAACCAACCTAACCTAAAGTGACCTTACCTAACCTAACTAAGTGTGTTTCATCCTAACTGGTACTGTAATCGAGGTGGCTTTGTCTCACGATTTTAAGGGGAGATTCTCTTGTTCGTGAATTGGAAGGCTACTGATTTCTATATACTATGTCAGAAAACAGACGCCCTCAATGGTACTATAATAGGGGATCTGTTCTTTCGTGGCATATAGTTTGGAGGAATCACAGACCTTCCAATTCACCAACAAGAGAATCTCCCCTTAATTAAGTTCTAGTAAATTTTGTCCAGTTGTATTTTTCCTCCAAACCATAACATATTTCCCTTCACTCCTTCCCATACAATCTCTTCCCTTATCATTTTTTCCTCTGTTCCATTCTCCTATTTTCCTGTCCACTTTCCAGCCTATACAGTATTAATTATCCATATATATATTTTTTTTCCTCGATGCCATAACATATTTCCCTTCACTCCTTCCCATACAATCTCTTTCCTTATCAATTATTTTCCTCTGTTCCATTCTCCTATTTTTCCGTCCCCTTCCTTTCCCCTCTAGTGTCAGACAACCGTATATATATAATTTTTTCTCCAAACCACAAAAAAATTCCTTCACTCCATCCCATACAATCTCTTTCTTTATAATTTTTCTTCTCTGTTCCATTCTACTATTTTCTTTTTATTCAATTATTCTCCTCTCTTCCATTTTCCTGTCCTCCTTCCTTTCGCTTTTCTGAGTGTTTCTGTTCTTTCCTTTATTTATTCTCGTTTATCTTTTATCCTCTTCCTTCCTTTCTTTTCCCTCTTTATTAATTTTCTTTCCATTTTCCTTTCTTTCCCCTCTATTCCTTCCCTCTCCCTTCCTCCTTCTTACCCCTGTCCATTCCTTCCCTCTCCCTTTTCCTTCTTTCCCTGTTCATTCCTTCCCTCTTCCTTCTTCCTTACTTCACTCTTGTTTATCTTCTATCCTCTCCTCTTCCTTCCTTTCTTTCTCCTGTCCTTTTCTTCTCTCTTCTTTCTTCCTTTCTTTCCCTTATTAATTCCTTCCCTCGCCCTTCTTCCTTTTTTCCTTTCTTACTTCCTTATTTTCCACAGTTAATTCCCTCCATCTTTTTTCTTTCCTCTATTCATTCGTTTCTTCTCTATTTATCTGCCTTTTTCTTCAGCCCTTCCCTGTATGCTGCTGTTCATTCCCTTTATTTTCCCTCTTCTTTCCTCCCCTCTTTATTCCTCTTTTCTCCATTTCTCCTGTCTTTTCCTTCAGTCCTTTCTTCGTTTGGTGTTGTCCCTTCCTATTGTCCTATTCTGTCTTTAACTATCATCTTTCTTTCATTTTCCTTCTTTCCATTATTCAATCCCGTTCTATATTTTCTCTCCTATTCATTCCTTCTTTTTCCTCTTGTCTCCATTTCCCCTCACCCCTCCCTTTCCATCTCTTTATTTCCTTTTCTCTCTACATTGTTCCTTCATTCCTTCTCTCCTCTCTTTAATTCCCCATATTTCCCCTTTCCATTCCTTCTGTTGTCTTTCTATTTTCTTCACTCCTCTATTCATTATTTTTTTCTTACCCTTTTTTTCCCTTCTTTCCCGTTTTATCTCAATATCCTCCCTTCACCTCTCCCTCCTCTTCCCTCTTCATTACTTCTATTCTCTTCCAATTTCCTTCTCTCCCCTACTCTCTCCTTCTCTCTTCTCTTCAGTCTTTTATTCTTCTCATTATCTCCATTTCCTCTTCTCACCCATCCATTTCCTTCTTTCCCCTCGTGTCTCCTATTTCTCCCCTTCTCTTCCCTCTTCATTCCTTCATTCGCTCTTTATCTCCATTTCCTCCCCTCATCCCTCTCTTCTCTCCCCTCCGTCAGTTTGTTGTTGGTTGTTGTTGTAGTGGTTGTTGTTGTAGTGGTTGTTGTTGGTGGTGGTGTTGTTGTTGGTGTTGTTGTTGGTGTTGTTGTTGTTGTTGTGGTGGTGGTGGTGATGTTGTTGGTGGAGATATTGTTGTTGGTGGAGATGGTGTTGTTGTTGTTGTTGTTGTTGTTGGTGTTATTATTGTTGTTGTTGTTGTTGGTGGTGTTGGTGGTTGTGGTGATGTTGTTGGTGGAGATATTGTTGTTGGTGGAGATGGTGTTGTTGTTGTTGTTGTTGGTATTGTTGTTGTTGTTGGTGGTGTTGGTGGTGATG
This sequence comes from Petrolisthes cinctipes, assembly GCA_033782935.1. Classification (NCBI taxonomy): domain Eukaryota; kingdom Metazoa; phylum Arthropoda; class Malacostraca; order Decapoda; family Porcellanidae; genus Petrolisthes; species Petrolisthes cinctipes. Next base: position 3,829 of record JAWQEG010009042.1, read on the forward strand.
TTGTTGGTGATGTTGTTATTGTTGTTGTTGTTGTTGTTGTTGTTGTTGTTATTGTTGTTGTTGTTGTTGTTGTTGTTGTTGGAGACTGTGTTATCAGAAGTCAGCCCCCCGTCTCAGGTATCAGACAATGGAGGGGGGGGGGGGAGGGGGCGGAAATGAAGAGAGGGAGAGAAGAGAGAACCCCGCTCCTCCCACTCATTCACTCTCTTTCCCACTCACTCAGATAAAGGAGGAAGAGAGGAGGGGGCGGAAATGAAGGAGAGGGAAGAGAGAGAGACCCCTACTAAACCCACTCACTTTTCCACTCATTCACTCACTCTATCTCTTTCACACTCACTCTATCTCTTTCACACTCATCCACTTAATTACCCTCTCTCACACTCTTACTCATTCACTCACTCTCTTTTCCACTCATTCACTCACTATCTCTTTCACACTCATCCACTTATTTACCCTCTTACACACTCTTACTTACTCACCCACTCATTCTCTCTCTTGCCTACTCTCTCACTCTCTTAATCATTCATTCACTCACTCTATCTCACTCACTTATTCACTCACTCTATCTCACTCACTCACTCACTCTACTCACCCCCATTCACCCTTTCACTCTCCTTACTACCCACTCATCTCCCATTCACTTACCTAACTGCCTATACCCACTCACTATATCTCAATGGCCCACTCACCTACCCTTACACCCACTCACCCAGTCGCCCACTCATTCACTTTTCCACCCATTGGTCCACTCATCTTCCCTCCCACTCACCCGTCCGCCCACTTTTTCCATCCAGCAGACACAAGGAGGGAGGGAGTGGGGGAAGAAGGGTGATAACAGAGAGGGAGGAAGGAAGGAAGGAAGGCAGGAGGGAATAGATAAAGGGAGATAGGAAGTCAGGGAGGAAGGAAAGGAGGAAGATAGGAAGACAGGGAAGAAGGAAGGGAGGAAAATAGGAAGTCAGGGAGGAAGGAAAGGAGGAAGATAGGAAGTCAGGGAGGAAGGAAAGGAGGAAGATAGGAAGACAGGAAGGAAAAAAGAAAGGAAAGAAGGAACGAATAGATAGGGGAAGATAGGAAGACATGTAGGAAGAAAGATAGGTAGGGATGAAGGGAGGAAATACAAAAAGGATGGAAGGAAGAAGGGAAGAAGACGATTAAAAATAAAGGAAGGAAGGAAGGAAGGAAGAAAGGAAGGAGGAAAGATAGGTAGGGATGAAGGGAGGAAATACAAGAAGGAAGGAAGAAGACGAGAAAAAATAAAGGTGGGAAAGATGGAAAGAAGATGAGGAAAAATATAGGAAGGAAGGAAGGAAAGAAGGAAGGAAGGAAGAAAGGAAGGAAGAAAGAATGGAAGAAGACGAGAAAAAATAAAGGAGGGAAGAAAGATTGGAAGGAAGGTATGAGAGAGGAAGAAAACAAAGGGAAGGTAGGGAGGAAGAAAAAATAAGAAGGAAGAGAGGAAAATAAATGACGATAGATAGGATTATAGGTAGGAAGGAGAGAGGAAGCAGACGAGAAAGCATATAAAAAGGAGGGAAAACAGGAAGAAATTGAGGAAGATAGAAGGAATGAAGAGAAGGAAGAAGCGATTAAATATATGGAAGGAAGGAAACGAGTAAGAAAAGAAAGAAGAGAAGGAAGAGTAAAGAATGAACGAATATAAATAGTGTAGTAAACGAAGGAAAAAAGGGAAGGATAAAAACACTCGTTAAAGTGGGGACTATGAATATCAGAGGAGGGAAAAGGTTAGTGAATTTGGAGGAGGATATATTTTTTATGCATGACAAAGTATAACAGATAGTGAGAAAACAATACCCATATATGAGCAGTCTAAAATATATTGGAACCATGGCAGGAAGGAAGGAAGATAGGAGGGTGGAAAGGAAGGAGGATAGACGGAGGAATTGGTAGGTAAACACAAGAAGAAAGGAAGGAAGGAAGGAAGAAAGGTGGGGGGAAAGGAAGGAGGATAGAAGGAGGAATTAGCAGGTAAACACAAGAAGGAAGGAAGGAAAGAAGGAGGGATGTGGGGAAGGAAGGAAGAGGAAAATGAAATAAAGAATGAATAAATGATGGTAATAAGGGAAGGCAAAACAATAAGGAAGGAAATGAACACACGAAGGGAAAAAAAATATGATTAAGAACACACACACACACACACACACACACACACACACACACACACACACACACACACACACATAACTAAGAAAATCAATAAGACTTGGGTACTGATTAATTTGACTGGTGACTGTCCATACTCTTCTACGCCACACACATTGATTTCTATTGGAAGTGTTCTCGCCCAGTCAACTGAATTACGAGACTCTAGTTATACATAAAAAAAACTGAAAGGGTGGGGAGTGGTATGTACAGTTGGCCATAGGAATTCTTACACAGGCTATATGGAAAGAGAGGTGATTCATTCTTGTGGAAGTACTGTAATGAAGGGTCTACCAAGTGACTCTGTGATTACCAAAACAACAACCTAATAGTAATGTTATATTGCAGTTACATAGTCTTACATTACAAAACAACAAACCTAATAATAATGTTATATTGCAGTTACGTACTCTTACATTACAAAACAACAAACTTATTAATAATGTTGTATTGCAGTTACGTAGTCTTACATTTTTTATATGCTGTAAACCCTCAAAAATAACAGCGCATATACGAATTCCTGTGGCCAATAATACAGCCGGTGGCATTAAAAGTTATTAATTTCAGTATGGAAATATTTATTAGCTTCACAGGCTTGTAAACTGAAGAACCAGAGATGTTTATTAATTTGCCCCTCCTGGATATTGTAAGCATGTGTGTGTGTGTGTGTGTGTGTGTTAGTGGTGAATGAATGTGGGTGTTTGCTCGATGATTATCCCTTATGTTATCCTAGGGAACCCTGTGATCTATCTTTCTATCTATCACTCTCTCAACCAATCCACACTCAATACCAATTGCCTTCTCACTCATACCACATCTCTCATACACACTCTCATTACTCTCTCCATCCCACCTAGTAAGTCCACATGCTCCTCTCAAGTAACTCATTTCCACTGCACCTATTCTAGACTGATGATCCCTACTCCATGTTCATGTCTCTGATGCATATGTCAGTGTAGGCAGGATTATACTATTTCGTAGTCCCCTTTTCACTTCCATACTCACACTTCTACCCTTCATAATCCTCCCCAGTGATCCTATGGCCTGTCTACCCCTCATTGCTCTCTCCCTAATTTCTCCTTCCATACTTCCATGTTTACACAGAACTGTACCCAGGTACTTAAACTCCTTCACTACCTCCATCCTCTCACCCCTCAGAGTTATCTCACACTTAGTCCCAGTTGGTACTCCCACTCTGTAAGGTGTGGCAAAGTCAATCACTTCAGTTTCTTCTCTCTCAAATACCATCACTTTACTTTTACCAACATTCACCTTCAATTTCCTTCGTTTACAGACGGACTGAAACTCATCTACCACCCTCTGCAACTCCTTTTCACTCTCAGCCATCAACACAGTGTCATCTGCAAATAAACTTGCCATCAAGAACCAATTTACTCCATTCACTGTCAGCTTGGCTCCCAGGACATTCACTTTGGCCTTCAACTCTCTCATACAACCATCCATAAAATTATACTGTATATTGAACAGCCATGGTGACATAACACATCCCTGTCTCAGCCCTACACTAATATTAAAACTCTCACTTAGATCACCCTCTACCTGTACACATGCTTTTGCATCTGCATAAAAGGCCTCAAATGCCTTTCATCAAAGACCCCCCAACACCATAAATCCTCAACACCTCTGTCATAGCTCTCCTATCAACCCTATCGTATGCCTTCTCCAAGTCCATGAAGGCAGCATACAACTCCTACCCTTCCCAATATATTTCTCCACTATTGATTTTCATGCAAATATCTGGTTCACACATCCTCTTCCCTTTCTGAACCCTCTCTGCTACTCACAAACTGTATTCCATGTTACTTCTATCAGTATTTCAGTAAGAACCTTACCATACACCTTCCTCGGTACACTGAGAAGGCTTATTCCCCTATAGCTACCACACTCATCCTTACTCTTTTTACCTTTATATAAAGGCACAATTATGGCTCTCCTTCAATCCTCTGGCACCTCTCCCTGCCTCCAGGCCAATGTCCATATAAGCAACATCCACTCCACCACTACCTTCCCCCCACACTTTAACATTTCACTGTGATCGTGTATGAGAATTGGAGGCTTCTGATTCCTCCTGTCTATACCACGAAACAAGCTCCTTCCATATAGTAGGGTTTCGTGGCAATATTTGAAGGACTCATTTACCTCCAATTTTCTGACTACATCACAGGGTCCGTTAATTAATTTCCTTCCTTCCTTTCTACCTGTCATCAGTGTGTCGTGGAAAATATCCATATTCTGATCTTGCCTAAAAACGCAGACAGGTCATTATTGGTGATTTTTATTTTTATATTTTTTACATTTTTCTGAAGTAAAGAATTGAGTGTTCTTTTGTTCTCGCGTTCTTAATTAAGGAGGTATTATAATATAGTACGGTGTTGGTGGTAAATCTGAAACAACTGATTCCTCCAAACTATTCCAAGCAACAACAGGCCACCACCATTATACATTTTATCCATCTGGTCCTGTTTCCTGGCATACTTTGGAGGAATCAAGGCACTCCAATGTACCATAAGTGTATTACCCCCATTTAATGAGTGCTTACAATCTACTAATCATATGCAACAACTGGTTAAGGTGGAAGTTTTGTGTTGGTACTTCTGGAGCAAATGAATCCTTCAAATTATTCCAAGCGACAGAACACCATTATTTTTGCTCTTCTGGTCCTGTCTCCTAGCATATTTAGGCGGAATCAAGGCACTTCAATATACCAGAAGTCTATTACCACCTTAAGCGGGTAATCCACTTTTGATACATTGGAGCGTCTTGATTCCTCCAAACTACTGCACCGGTATGTCAGAAAACAGGACCAGACTAACAACAATAATGGTGGCCTGTTGTTGCTTGGAATAGTTTGGAGGAATCAGTTGCTCCACATTTTCCATAGCACTGTAATATCCCCATTTAATTAATTTTACAAACTTTGCCTTTTGTATAATCATCTCTCTACAAATGTTCAATGAAAATATCTTGGTAAATTTAAATCTCGTAATGGTTGGCAGATTGATTTATTAATATTAGGAGCCACAACAGCTAGGTCATATGACGTCCGAGGAAGAAAGTGATTGTTGGGTGGGATATTAAACACAATACGTAACAGATAAAAAAAGGACAATTGGAGAAGTAAATACCCCTTTTACTGGCCTTTTACTACAAGCAGGGATACTGGGGAGGAAGGAAGTGAGGGAGGGAGGAAGGAAGTGAGGGAGAGAAGAAGGAAAGGAAGGGAGAGAAGGAGGTAAGGAATGGAGAGAAGGAGGAAAGGAAGGAAGAGAAGGAGGTAAGGAAGGGAGAGAAGGAGGAAAGAAAGGGGAGTAAGGAAGGGAGGGAAGGAGATAAATTTCAACTATAAAAAATTTACAGTTGGAGAAGTGAATGCCCTTTTAGTCACCTTTTAAGACAAGCAGGGACACTGTTGTGATCTCGTAATGGATAATGTATGCAATTCATCTCTTTATTCAGCAGAGACGTGTTTTCTTCCATTCTTCTCTTTTGTGTCGTCTTTCTCTCCATTTCTCTTATTTTATCCATCTCTCTCCTTCTCTCTCCCTCACTCCATTCCTCTTCTTATCTCAATCTCTCTCCTTCTCTCCATTCCTCTTCTTCCTTCCATATCTCGTCTCTCCATCTCTCTCCTTCACTCCATTCCTCTTCTTCCTTCCATATCTCGTCTCTCCATCTCTCTCCTTCACTCCATTCCTCTTCTTCCTTCCATATCTCGTCTCTCCATCTCTCTCCTTCTCTCAATTCCTCTTCTTTCCTCCATATCTCTTCTTATCTCAATCTCTCTTCTTCTCTCCATCCCTCCTTCCCTCCATCTCTCTTTTTATCTCAAGTTTTCTCCTTCACTCCATTCCTCTTCTTTCCTCCTTATCTCCCTTCTCCCCATCCCTTCTTCCCCCCTCTCCATTCCTCCTTTCCTCCATCTCTCTTTTTATCTCTATCTCTCTCCTTCACTCCATTTCTCTTCTTTCCTCCATATCTTGTCTCTCCTTCTCTCTCCTTCTCTCCATTCCTCTTCTTCCCTCCATATCTCGTTTCTCCATCTCTCTCCTTCCCATCCCTCCTTCTCTCCATCCTCTTCTTCCCTCCATATCTCGTCTCTCCACCTCCCTTCTCCCCATCCCTCCTTTCCTCCATATCTTTCTTCTCTCTACTTCCCTTCTCCCCATCCCTCCTTCACTCCATCTCCCTTCTCCCCATCCCCCCTTCCCTCCATATCTCTTATCTCTACCTCCCTTCTCCTCACCCCTCCTTCCCTCCATATCTCTTCACTTCTTCCTACCCCTTCCCTCCACCCCTCCTTCCCTCCATATCTCTTCTCTCCACATCCCTTCTCCCCATCCCTCCTTCCCTCCATACCTCTTCACTTCTTCCTACCTTTCCCTCCTTCTCTCCATCCTCGTCTTCCCTCCATATCTCGTCTCTCCACATCCATTCCCTCCATTTCTCTTTTTATCTCAATCTCTCTCCTTCACTCCATCCCTCCTTCCCTCCATATCTCTTCACTTCTTTCTACCCCTTCTCCCCATCCCTCCTTCCCTTCTTTCCTCCATATCTCTTATCTCCACATCCCTTCTCCCCATCCCCCCTTCCCTCCATTCCTACATATCTCTTCTCTCCACCTCCCTTCTTCCCTCCTCTCCATTCCTCCATATCTCTTCTCTCCACCTCTCTCCTTCACTCCATTCCTCTTCCCTCCATATCTCTTATCTCCACCTCCCTTCTCCCCATCCCTCCTTCCCTCCACCTCCCTTCTCCCCATCCCTCCTTCCCTCCACCTCCCTTCTCCCCATCCCTCCTTTCCTCCATATCTCTTCACTTCTTCCTACCCCTTCCCTCCACACACACTTTACCCAATTTTCCCCCTTTTTCTGTCCTCCCACTCACCAATTTGAAGCTTCACTGGGGAAAATGCAATTTGCGTTTTTATCAGTAGTAACAGTCCTTGTCCCAGCTGTCTGTCTGGCTCTCTCTTTTATCTTTCTTCCTCTCTCAGTCTCTCTACCACTTTTCTATCCTTTCTCCTTTTTTTTCCTTTCTCTCTTTTTTGTCTTACTTTCTCTCCCTGTCTCACTATCACTTTTCTATCCTTCCTCCTCTTTTTCCTTTCTCTCTGCCACTTTTCTATCCTTCTTCCTCTTTTTCCTTGCTCTCTCTTTTATCTTTCTTCCTCTCTCTACCACTTTTCTATCCGTCCTCCTCCTCTTCTTTTCTCACCTTTTTATCTTTCTTCCTCTCACTACCACTTTTCTATCCTTCCTCCTCCTCCTCATCTTCTTCCCTTTTCTTCTTTTTGTCTTTCTTCCTCTCTCAGTCTCTCTACCACTTCTCTTTTCCCTATCCTTTCAACCCCTTTTCTCTGTCTATTTTATTTATCTTTCTCTCTGCCTCTCTTTTATCTTTCTCCCTCTTACAGTTTCGATCTCTACCACTTTCTCTTCTCTGTCTCTCTTATCTTTCTTGCTCTCTCTGTCTCTTTATTACTTTTCTTTTCTTAATCCTTCCCTCTCCTCTTTTCTGTCTCACAATTATTAGTTTCTCTATCACTTTTCTATCCTTCTTCCTCCTTTTCCTTTCTTTCCTTTTGTTCTTTCTTCCTTGCTCTGTCTCTCTACCTCTTCTCTTTTCCCTATCCTTCCAATTTCTCTATCTTTCTTTTATCTTTCTCCCTCTCTTTGTCTCTCTATCACTTTTCTGCTTCCTGTCCTTCCTACTCCTCTCCTCTCTCTTTTATCTATCTTCCTCGCCCAGTTATTCCCCTTTTCTCTACCATTTTTTTTGCACACTCCTCCTATGTCTCTCTTTTATCAATCTTTCTCTTCCAATTTCTCTACCACTTCTCTCTTCTCTATCTATCCTTCCCACTCCTCTCTTCTCTCTGTCTCTCTTTTATCATTCTTCCTCCTTCAGTCTCGCTATCACTTCTTTCTTATTCATACCCTTCGCATTTCTCTCTTCTCTCTATTTACTCCAGATTCACTTTACTTATCTTTTTTATACTTTGCTGTTTTTGCTTTATATTCTATTCCTCTGTTTACTCTGTGCTTACTGTTTTTCCTCTCTTTAATTATCACTTTTTCCAACGTCCTACAGGGTTTTATCCAGGCCTAATTAGAGCTATCTTTTTTCTTCCTCCTCTGCACATACATTCATTTCCCCTATTTCCTTCTGTTCCCTTCCTGTTTACTCGTCCTTCAGTATTTGTACAGTTAGAAACAGGAATTCGTGGTACAGCCGAGGTGTAATATGCTCAGCTCCTACCAGTATAAAATTCCTTAGCGACCAATAAGATATTTTAGGGACAGAAACTATGATGTAGGATGGCAACGATAAGCAAATACTTAACCTAACCTAACCTTACCAATAAGATATACCATTGGCAGAAACTATGATGTGGAATGGTGACGATAAGCAAATACCTAACCTAACCTAACCAAACTAATAAGATATACCATTGGCAGAAATGTGATGTGTGATGGTGACAATAAGCAAATGCCAGACAAAAGTCACTGGTTACTGGAGAGGGACAAATATCTTCCATCTGTTCTATACCATCAACACCTGTGTCCAACTGCATGTACAGTCACGAGCACTAATAAGTATACAGGTTTGGTTGAAGCTTTGAACCAACGAACCACTTTCAATGGAGATCTTATTGTGCACTTCTTTACTGTCTCTAGATATTCGAAGCACACCTGAATACTTATTAGTGCTCGTGAGTGTACACCTAGGCCTAGGATGATCTTTTTATTTCCTTTCACAATACTTTTTTTCGTATTCTCATTACTAAACTTCCATTTCTCTATCCCTATACGGTATAAGTGTAACCATTCCATAGCTACGTCTCACTGTATAGTCAGTCAAAAATATCGCGTCCCTGTAAATATTCAAAGAGATAAATCAAGTCAACTGGGATACATTCACAAGTCAGGCAACTATGTCAGGGTAGAAAGTTTGGGGTGAGGGTGAGTGGTTTAGGGTTGGGGTGAGTGGTTTGGGGTGGGGGTGGGGGTGAGTGGTGGAGATGGGGGGTAGGAAGGTGTAGTTGGGGGGAGGGAGGGTGTGGTTGGGGTGGGGTGAGTGGTGGAGGTGGGAGGGTGTGTAATTGGTGGTAGGGAGGGTGGAGGTGGAAGGGTGTGTAATTGGTGGTAGGGGGGGTGTAGCTGGGGGTAGTCAGAGTGTAGTAGTTGGTGGTAGGGAGTGTGTAGTTAGGGTTAGGGAGTTAGTGGTAATGATTCTAGGTGAGGGAGTGGTGGGGCTTAGTGGTTTGTGATGGAGAGGGAGTGGTGGGGGTGAGTGGTTTGTGATGGAGAGGGAGTGGTGGGGGTGAGTGGTATGGGATGGAGAGGGAGTGGTGGGGATGAGTAGTTTGTGATGGAGAGGGAGTGGTGGGGGTGAGTGGTTTGTGATGGAGAGGAAGTGGTGGGGATGAGTAGTTTGGGAAATATTTGAGGTCAAGATTCGGCTGTGGAAGATATTTGTATTGTAGTTGTATTATATCTGTATTGTTTTGTAGTATTATGGACAGTGAATTCTTAAGGGAGCCTGTGATGTAGTCAGAAAATTGGAAGTAAATGAGTCCTTCAAATATTGCCACAAAACACCACCTATATGGCAGGAGCTTGTTTCGTGGCATGGTCAGGAGGAATCAGAAGCCTCCAACTTTCAAACACAAACACAAAATCCTTAAGTCCCACACAGATCCCATTCTTGTGAAGCTACAGTATTTTCTCTGCTCTTCCAAATATATAGCTCTTATCATTATACGAGGGTCGGAACTAAGACACGATTTTTTTTTTTTTTTGTGCTGACAATACATCCTCACTCTCCTCGGTATCACATAAACGTGTCTCTTTTGTCCAAACTTTTACCTTCACCTCAGTAGTGCAATCCCATTACGTCCCATCATATCCCCTTTTCCATCTATCCTTTCTTTCCTATATCACCTCCTCTGACTCACTTCCCCTTATTTTATTATTACCTCAGTACTGCTCTCCCATCCTATCCTATCCCTCTCTTCCTTCCTTCCTCCCTCCCTCCCCCTCCGACTCACTCTCCCCTTCCCTTCCCCCTCAGTACTCTTTCCCATCCCTCTTTCCTTCCTTACTGTTCCTTATCTCCCACTCTGACTCACTTTCCCCATTCCCTTCCCCTCTCTCTAATAATCATAACACCTTTATCATTCTCTCTCCCCTGTCAAACTTTGCTCTTCTCTTGTCACACTGTCCCTTCACTTCCAATCCAACTCTGCTGCCCACAATCAAACCTTCTCTCTTTCCCCCACCGTCACCCATACTCGTATTCTTTATCACACTTCCTGTCTCTGTTCTGTCTCTTTCTCTCTTGTCAATGCCTATTGCATTTCCTTATTTTCTTTCTCCATTACACTATTATTGTCGAATTTCTATCACATTATTATCTACCCTCTCATGCCCTGTCTCCTTTCTATCTCATTTTCCGCCGTCATTATCTGATCCATTTTTATCTAATTTTCTTCCTCAATCACACTTCCTGTCCATTTTCTGTCTCTTTTTCTATCCCCTTTTACACACTATCTCCTTTCAGTCTTCTTTCATTTTTCCTTCCCTATCAATTTTCTGTCCCCTTCCTATTCTATTTCTTTTCCCCTTCCCTAACATACATACACCCCGTTGTCTCCTTTCTGTCTCTTTTATTTTCCCCCCTATCATGCTCCCTGTCTCATTCCAATCTCGTTTTCTACCCATTGTTACATCCTGTCTCCTTTCTTTCTGCTCTCTTTTATTCTCCCCTATCATATTCCCTGTCCCCTTTCTGTTCTAATTGTTTTTCCCTCCATAGCGTACACCCGCCGTCTCCTTTCTATCTCAATATTTTCCTCTACCACACTTCCTCTCCATTTTCTGTCTCTTTTTCTATCCCCTGTTACATTCTGTCAACTTTCTATCTCAATTTTTTCCTATACCACACTTCCTCTCCATTTTCTATCTCTTTTTCTATCCCCTGTTACATTCTGTCAACTTTCTATCTCATTTTTTTCCTCTATCACAAACACCCTATCCATCTTCTGTCTCTTTTTTTTTCTCCCTAAAGTGCTCCCTGTCTCATTCATATCGCTTTTTTCTCATCTATCATACTCTGTGTCCCGTTTCTATCACATTTTATTTATTCCCTGCCACACCCTGTCCTCTTTCTATCTCTTTTTATCATCCCCTGTCACACACTCTTTCCTTTCTCATTTTTTTTTCCCCTGTCACTCCCTCTCCCTTTTCTATTTAATATTTTCCTCTCTTACACACTGTCTCCTTTCTGTTTCCCTTTACTTCTCCCTCGTCATACTCTCCCTCTCTCTTTTTTGTCTCTTTTTCCCTCCCCTATCATACTATCTCCTTTCTGTTTCCCTTTACTTCTCCCCCATCATACACCCTCCCTTTCCTTTCTGTCTCTTTTTCCCTCCCCTATCATACACCCCACCACGTCTTCTCCTTGGTCATATATAATTATCTGCTCTGTTACACCCTGTTCCCTTTCAATCTCTTTTTTTCGTTCCCTGTCACCTGTCGTCCCCATCTCTCCAAGCTTCCTTTACTCCTACCTCTCCCATTGTCTCCAAACTTTTCCTGTGGAGGGTACAATATCTGTGTGTGTGTGTGTGTGTGTATGTGTGTGTGTGTGTGAATAATGTACAGTGTGTGTGTGTGTGTGTATGTGTGTGTGTGTGTATGAATGAGGTTTTGAATATGTACAGTGTGTGTGTATGAATGAGGTTTTGAATATGTACAGTGTGAGTGTGAGTGTGTGTGTGTGTGTGTGTGTGTGTGTGTGTGTGTGTGAATGAGGTTTTGAATATGTACAGTGTGTGTGTGTGTGTGTATGAACGAGGTTTTGAATATGTACAGTGTGTGTGTGTGTGTGTATGTGTGTGTGTGTGTGTGTGTGTGTGAATAATGTACAGACAGTGTGTGTGTGTGTGTGTGTGTGTGTGTGTGTGTGTGTGTGTATGAGCTAGCGTGCATGTGTGTATGTATGTAAGTATGTATGTATGTATGTATTTATGCCTATGTGCGAGCGTGTGTGTAAACAAGGAAGTGGGGAAATCACACGGGACCTCTTGGTGAATTGTCCTAGAGCTTATCTCACTCATGGGAAGCGAAGGCAATCAACAACCAATACACACACACACACACACACACACACACCACAGAGTACAGTGTCCAACAAATACAAACACACACACACATCCACACACAGTACTGAGTGTCCATAAAATATACACATGCTTTCACACACACATATATATATATATATATATATATATATATATATATATATATATATATATATATATATATATATATATATATATATATATATATATATATTCTCTTTCAAACAAACGAGGTTAAAGGAAATGGCTTGTTCTGCATTAATGAGTTTATTATTTATATTTTCAATATTTCTTACAATTTTTTTTAAGTCTTCACTTAGATGGTGGATGAGTGAGGCAAAAGTTGAGTTGTTGGGGGAGGTCGACGTTTCGTCCAGTACATCGGACATCTTCAGGAGGAAGTGGCGATTCTGAGTGGGTGAGGGGTATTTAACTGTTTTCCGTATGTGGGGTGGGCGGGGCCACCATATCAGAGGCCTAGTGATTGGTGGATAGGGGGTAGCTTCTGATTCTGGCGCTACGTCTGAGTTGTTGGTTGGTTGTAGTGGGTAAGATGTTAGATGTTTGTGGTGGGTCAGTAGGTGTTGGAGGTGTGGTGAGTATCCTGACGGTGTTGGTGATGTGTCGTTTTCTGGAGGGCAGTATTTGGAGGTCTTGTGTCTGGTTGTTAATAGAGGGTTGTAGGGTTTCTATGTAGATCGCTTCTAGGTAGGAGAGTCTTCTGCTGTCTGTTTCTTTGTCTAGTATGGTGGTATTGTTTACTAGTTTGTCTCGTGTCAGAGCTTGGTTGTCGTGGGTAAGGTAGTGGTCTTTTATAGACCCTGACTGGAGGTGCATGGTGAGACGACGAGACAGTGATGTTGGTAAAACACAAACATCACTGTCTCGTCGTCTCACCATGCACCTCCAGTCAGGGTCTATAAAAGACCACTACCTTACCCACGACAACCAAGCTCTGACACGAGACAAACTAGTAAACAATACCACCATACTAGACAAAGAAACAGACAGCAGAAGACTCTCCTACCTAGAAGCGATCTACATAGAAACCCTACAACCCTCTATTAACAACCAGACACAAGACCTCCAAATACTGCCCTCCAGAAAACGACACATCACC